>JANHGL010016936.1:31564-43769 GCA_024611195.1 Ceyx melanurus
TCTATGCTATATTATATACCTTCTTCTGTTACAGCTTTGACAAGACATTTTGAACAGTGCTCAAGTACAGGAGGACTCAAATGGCTAGAACAAATAAGATATAACTGCACACTTAAGGACATAGAATATCCAGGAGAGGTTTTTCCAAAATCCAAAGTTTCTGTGCTTTAAGAATCATCAGGGAAAATATTACTTTATTACCAGAAAGAGCAGCTTGGCCTATAAGACAAAATTTGCTGAAAGTAGAAAAATAGATTTCAGGAGCAGGTTGACACTATGGCTAACCTAACACAAAAGCCCCTTGCAGGAATTTTGTGAATTAGGAAAGAAACAAGTGGGGAAAAAAAATCACTCAAGCTATTTGGCAGACAAAACCCAATACAAGACAGGTAAGAGCTTTGAGAAATTAAGATTGCATAGTCATGTGAATTGGATGAATATGGATGTGAGTCCAAACATCTAGAAAATTTCAAGCTCAGATAGAACTCAGATTTGAAGCCCATGAAGTAACTTTTTTATATTTTTTAATAGAAAAGTTTGTGATTGTAATGTGAAATATTATGAAGATTGTGGCCTAAAGACATGCTGCCTTCGATGCATTAAATAGACACCCAAAGAGCTGTAGAACCAAGAAATCTCTTATTCAGTATAGGTGAGAATAATCTAATTTCAATGCTGCTTAATAGTCTATATGTTGATTGGCTAGAGCAATACATTATTGTTAATTTGGATGACAAAATAATAACTTAAAAGTCACACCAGCTATGTTAACTTGTCATCACTAGATGTAGGAACTGAGTAGAGTTTATAATTTATGGGGATATGTGCATTGAAAATTAATTAATAAACCCCTTAATAATTCTTTTACTACATGCCAAAGTCTTTACTGTTTTAGCTGATTGCTTGAGGGGAACCATTCATGTAAAATTCAGTTTTGATCCTTCATCTCTGACATTCATCTGAATTTGGAGCAGGGTCTTATAATAGTTACTCATCATTTGAGAGGTAACAGTTTTCTCTCTTACTTTGACTTCAAATATAGCTTTGTTTACTATAGGTGAAGTTGATTACATCCTTAATTGGCTACAGAAAAAAATGATTAAGCAATTCAGCTGATAGGACCAGTATACATTTTAGTTCACATTTAAATATACCATTTTAATATAAAAATAAACCTTATTTGTGCAAAACAGAATGGCGAGAACTTGTCAACTTTCAACAGTGTAATTAAAAATTTGCTCACTGAGCTACTTTCTGAGTTCTTGATGGGGAATCAGCTGAAAGAGATGGAGAATTCAGAGAAAAAAAAATAAAAATGACTGAACCACTTATTTCTTGCCCTGAAAGTAAAGTTTTCCACATGTACAATAGTGTTTGGTGCATCTAGGATACATATTGAGATGAGGTGCAAAAATTACCAGGCAGTTGCAGCATCACCCTTAGCAAAAATGTGCAGCTGAACTGTGTGGAGGTATTCATGTGCTTTGCAATACAAACTTATCTCTGTTAGAAATAATGATCACAATTATTTAGTCTCCATATTTCCTAATGGATTTCTGCCTGGAAATACAGTAGCTCCTATACATGCTCAGCTATCACTGCACAGGAATACCAGAGCGATTCCAGAGGAAGTCACTGCAGATATTTGTCACAGTCAGTGTTTGGACAGAACATTAGGACCATGAGAACAATTCATTGATATTTCCATGGTCAGTGCCATGGTGTGAGAGACTGTCATTTCAGTTTGCCAGTGATACAAAACATGAAGCCAAGTATATATTGAAGGGGCAAATGCTGCTCACTGAAGCACGGATCTTCTTTGTTAAAATCCATTGCAAAGAAACTCAGAATAATGAAACAAAATTAAATCTGATGTCATGGCTGACTGCCATATTGCATTAGCACTGATTTAAAATTACAAACTTCCTCAGAAAAACTGAAGCATTGAGTATTTATCACAGACCCCTGTTGTAAATGGTGCAGTGTATCATCACATACCAACTTCTTTTGGAAGCTGTGTTTTTTGTAGACCAGCTTCTAATCCATTGGATATTAGGAAACTGGTGTTCCAGGAGTCCTTTTAGATCTATATAATGAAAAATACTTGGAAATGAAGTTTAACTGATCAGTTGCCAGACACAAATTCCATTTTTTTTAAAAAAACAAACCTACCTATATTTATTCACCACAAAACTGTTATATATTATGCTTATATAATTTTTATTATATTATATGTATTATACATATTATATTATACTTATATATATTATACAATATATAACATACTGTTATACTGAGCAATAAAGAACCCTAAAAGACTCTAACACTAATTTCCATGTTTGTTGCACTGTTTTAGCATGATCATAAACCTGTAATAGCTGTAACAGAAATACAATCTGCTGCAGAAGTATTTTCCTTCCAATATTAAAATAGAAAAGGCAAAACAGGCAGAGCAGAGTAAATCTTCAATTCTTTTTCATTAGATATTCTGAAATATCTGATCATTAATGCATTTCACATCCTCTTTGTTACTGAAACTATTTTGGCAGCTGGGACACCTCACATTTATTTTTTGGACTCAGGCTGTGGGAGCTAAAGCAGCAGGCTGCCGACAGGACTCATTGCTGTGTCTCTGAGCCAGTCTCCCATATCCTGATGTTCAGCTTTTCCTAAATGAGAATGTGCTTTTTAATTAACAGGAAAACAAACAAAGAAGAAAGCTGTTTGTTCTAGAACAAGGAGCGCCTGTTGCTCAGCATCCTAGGACAGCTGGTGTAGGGTGGAGAAAATTTAATGTGGAATTGAGTTTGCTTTCAGATATTGATCTCTCAGTGGGTCGTTCCACAGGCCAGCAGGCCATGTCAGAGCCTGTGTGCTGGCCTGAAGGAGCCACCTGCTTTTGCCTTACTGGCTTTTGGCAGCATTTCCCACAGCAATGTGGAAACTGGGAGCACTCTGGAGATCTGATGCTCCACAGGGTAGGGCCAATCTGCTACCCGGTGGCATCTTCCCATGGTGAAGTGTCTGCAGCAGGAGCTGTGTTTGCATGCTCTGTAGCAACAGGTTGCCATCCAGCTTGTGAGTGGCACAGAAAGCTGCCAGGAGGCATAACTCTGCAGGCAGTTATTGATCCACACAAGACTGTTCCTTACCTCCCAGCACTGCAGCAATGTGGAACTCCCAGAGTAATGGCAATAACCAGAAGGATCGTGGAACAGTGGAGTTAAACTACTTCTCCCATCAATTGGTCCCCAAATCCCTCTAGGGATGTGTCAGTAGCAGAAATCTGTCCAGGAGAATGACATACAAAGGTTGTGCTTACATACATACTCTACAGCACATACTGTGCTGGAAAAAAAGAAAAAAACAAAAAAAGTAAAAGAAGAAAAAGAGAAAAAAAACGAAAGAGAAAAAAATAAAAAGAAAAAGAAAAACAAAAAGAAAAAAGAAAAGAAAAAGGAAATGAAAAAGTAAAAAGAAAGAAAAAGAGAAAAAGAAAAAAAGAAAGAAAAGGAAAAAGAAAAAGAAAAAAGTGGTTTATGTCCAACCAGAATATCAATACTTTGTATTAGTAAAAAGATCATTCTAGGAAGTTCACCTTCACTTTAGGACTTTTACTCTAAAAGATTTAAGAGTGTCTCAAACTTTCTTCTGGAACAGGTTGTTTATATGGAATAAAACAGCAGTTTACCTAAATACCCCATATTTACATTACATTTGAATGGGACTCACTATTCACAACTTTGAAACAGGTAAACTCACTAAGAGCTGTCCTGAGTATTTATTCCTCAGAGCAGCTTTGTGCTTCTCTTATTTCTCTGAAAACATACTGTCTGAAGAAGTGTTTAGAATAAATATTCCCGCAAGTCAAAAGAACAAAACTAGTATAAAATACCTGGATGTGTTATAGTTGCAGACCTGCATCTATGCTCCCAGTTCTGATATAACACTTCAAAGCAAATTGTTTATATTGGCAAAATATCTGTGAATTCCTTGGCCTTATTTTTCTTGAATATATGACTTGGAAGGCAGGACTCTCTTGGAAGAACCACAGTGCTCTGAAAAAACAACCTCAAGCTCAAATCAGGACTGAAAAATAAAATAAAATGCATGTATGGCTTCTGTAAGTGGTAAAAGTCTGAAGAAGCAATCTTTACCAGACTTATTATTATCTGGTAGGATACTGAACAATATCTGGCATGAACCATTTCAATGACACTTAAACTAAGTGAAAAACAAAATGAAACAAAAAAAAAAAGAGTGAAAAAAACTCAGTTTACAAAACTTCTAAGGGCAGATTTTCACTATGCTAATCATGATCATGAGCAACTGCAAATGCAAGATAATTCATACAGATCAGCATGCTTTGGAAAAAAAAAAAAGTGCTGGTCTGTGTAAATGTGGTTTGAAAATGTTTTCCTTCACCTTGCCTCTATCCTACATTCATTTATTTGTTACAGGCAATACAACATAAATGCTTGTCTAGTAGAGTTATTTATTTTAAGATGAGTCAGATCAAGTAGAGTCTTGAATTTAAGCAATGAGTGACTGGATCCCATTTTATTTACTTGATCGAGTTCCTTTTCTTCCCACATGCTGTCTCCTTGAGTTGTAAAAATTCAATCACAGCAGGGAATGCAATGGCCTTACCTGTCTTTAATTTATGCAGTGGTTTAAATCGTGCCATCATTGCAGGTGTAGCCAGGCTTTTGTGGAGCCTTCTTAAAGAAAAAAAATATAAATTCTGATCTACCTGCTTGAATCTGTCAAGAGCCCATTTGTATGCACGTAGCTAATGTGCTAGAAATAAAAGCTGCAACCTGTCAAATAAACTCCTGCACCTGTATGAAGCAGTTAAATTGTTCCATCTACCATTATTCTCAGAGATCAAAGGGCCCTCACTGTGAGGGGCTCTGAAGAAATAAAGAAAATGATAGACCTACTTGTCCTTGAGCTAAAAAAGAAGGGGTGGGGGGAAAGAAAGAAAAGTGGACTAGTTCAACTACCTGAAGGAGCTTTTGTTTGTCATGGACACAACACGAAGGCATTCTTTCACATTTAGACCCAAGAGGAAGAAATTCATTCACCCTTATTATAGTGACGTAGCTGTGGCATTGGTGTGTTTTTAACCTTGAATAATTGTTGTCTCTAAAGCTCCAAACAAGTTTTATCCTGTCCACAGGTCAGTTTTGTTACAAAAGCCAATTAGTGGTGCTACCTTAGCCTGCAGCAAAAAGCCAAGTAATGGTGGGGCATGCCCCATCCAGAGGTGATGAATAGCCTGTAGAGCTATAATTTGAGATGGGGGGAGGGGGGCTTTGAAGCATTTACCTTACATGGAACTCCATTGTCACTGCAGGCTGTTTGATCTTTAAATAATTTACTTAATGATCTCACCATGGGAGCAATTGGCAGAGCAAGATTAGGTTGTAAGGGCCTAATGGACATGGGAAAACTTAAAATTACTAGAAGAGAGGTATGTACAGAAAAAATATTTTTTTTTCTCTGTGGATTCATTATTTATATTGGGGGTGGGGGAAGCTATAAATTATAGTATTCGCTTGATGTGTTCTGGCAAAGGAAACAAGAAGAAATTCTGCATTTGGAGAATGTTTCAGGGGATTTTAATCCTTATGCTTTTAATCTTTGTGGATTTGTTTTACTTCTCCTTAAAAAAAAAAAAAAAGCATCCAAGTAAAATTATTGTTTTATAATAGATTAATAGGTCAGCAATAAAAACCTTTGGTCACTGTGAATAGACTGTTGTTAATAGGTCATGGTTAGCATAATATTACATTTTTGATAAATAAAGGGTTGGAAAATCTGGGGCTGAAGCTTGTGAATGGGGAAAGTGTACCATGACCCCTTTTACTCAGTAAATATTGTAAAATATGAATTACTAGCTCATTTTGTAATCACACATGCAAACCACTCACCATTTTGTGGATACAGGATTTGGGATATTCTACAGCATCCTGAAGATACAACATCAGTCACCAAGGCATTCTTTAATTACTTGAAGATAACAATAGTCTCATTCTTCTGGTATTACACCCATTAGCATAGGGAGTGTTAAAAATACAAAAGAAAATTCAATTAAACCTATGGGGGAATTGTAGAAATGTTAATATAGATCACTCTATAATCAGTTAATATCTGATTTTGTAGCTGGATACCTTTGTGTGAAACCAAAAACCTTAGGAAGAGTTGAGACGTACCTACCTATCAAATGCAGTTTCTAAAACTCTCTTCTTTAGGTAATTAAGGTATTTTAAATCTCTCTATAAATACAAATAAAATGTTTAAATAAGTGAAAATAAAACAGTCTTATCTTCTTCATACATATAAACAGTTTTTTTAAAAAGCTCTTACAAAATGAGTAGTTTCTGGCCCTGAATCAATAAGCAAATGACACAATGTCTGTTCCTGGTCTGGATTAATATGTGAATTTAGAACATTATCTCTTTTGAAAATGTTTGAAGTTTCATTTCTTCACAGTTCCTGCACTTTTATTTGTTCTTTCTGTTTCTTCAGTCCTCTCTTTCCTCTTCCAAGCTTTACACTGAAAACAGAGACAGCTCAATATATTGCAGTGGGCTACACTGAAAAACTAACCTGTGAGGAGGGCTGGAAACAGAAAAAAAACAGTAAAAAACCCCACACCAGCAGTGTAGCTTCTCAAAAATATTTCAAAGAAACAGTGTTCTGCAAGAAGTTATTCAACAGGAGGTTTATACTGGTGCGGAGTGGAAATGTTTTTAATAGATATAAAGCTGTTGCCTGATGCAACTTACTGCTGTGTGTTTTCACTGCAGATCTGAGCCACGTCCTTACCTGGTGCTTAATTAACATTGGGCTTGTTGTCATAATAACTCTGGAAGCTTTTGAAATTGGAAGCTAATTGAAAACATATTAAAACCTCAAGATGCAAGATGCCAAGGACATGTCTGATAGACCCTGTTCATCACCTTTTACAGCGAGAGCTTTGACTTTTTGGATTTCTTGGTTGACTTGTTAGTTGTTCCTTCATTTTGGTTGAATTTAGGATGAAGAACAGTCTGCTAAAGAGGTTGGTGGAGTTGAGGACACCTCAACAACTGTGAAAGTACAGAAGCTGGAATAGGTCCCGAAACAGGACTGTCAGCACAATCCTGCCTCAAAATTTGACATATTTAAGCAAGTTTGGAGGAAAAGAAATATTTATATTGGTGCCACAGCTGAGGAAGTGAGAAAAGTACTGTTTGTTACTTTCAGAAGCAAAATTACAGCATTGGTGGAAATATGTTGTAGACTGAAATTGGTTCAGTCACTGACATTGGAAAACACATTGCTGAGGTATGATAGGTTTACCCTTTTTTTAGTTGCAGACTCAGCTGATAGTCTAAACATGACAATTTTAGAGTTCCCTCTTCCTTTCAATACACACTTGATATAACTCAGGGACAGAGTACCTTTTTTTCTCCTCCAGGGAAGAATATTGTACTGGCATTATATATATATATATATATATATACACATCCTTGAATATACAAACAAAAGGCTGAAGGAAAACAAGGGAATTCTGGGTTAACATAAACACTTGTGGATACAGAACTGGGATTCAAACTCGGGCGTTTTGCAAACTTATATGTAGCCTCCAAGCTTGGTTTATTGAGCTGGGTGACATTTTATTCAGTTTAGCTAATGAGATGTTTGCCTTTGTGTGAAAAATGTATTCATGGTAAACTGCCTCTTTAAATTGTGTGGCTGGAGTAATAATGAGAGGCATCACCAGACAGCCTTCATGACTGATATCTTCTGGATTTTGAAAGAAGGCAGCCCAGTAAGCATAACAAACACTAACAAACCCCTACAGCATACCTGGGGTGGAAGATTTCCTCCAGGGGCAAAAAGGGTAGATCAGACTCAATAGAACAGCCACCATTTGGCTTCTTCACTGAATCTGCCAATTAGTACAGAGCATTATGGCATGTTTGTGTTGTGGCAGCTAGAGAAAGAGACCTGCCAAACTCATTCTATACAGAACCCCAAACATCCATTAGATGCAAGATGCTTTTCATCCTGATGAGTTGGCTTCAGTTCAAACTAATGGCCAACTGATGAGAAAGTTCATTAACTCTGAAGCATTCAGTCCCTCGGGAGGTGTAAACTAAAAAGTGGGGTCCTACAGATATACACAACATAACAAAAATTATGTTAAAATATTGAAATTATAAAGCCAAACACTTTAATGGTAGGAAACGGGAGAATTAAATTTACTCCTCGAATTTTCATGCTGTCTGCTTTTGCCCATTCACTAATGCAGTCTTTAATTACAGTCTGTCATTTCTATTTTTTCCCACGTGTATTGTAAGGCCACAAATCCTCAGAAACAACCTCTTCTGCTGAATGTGAAAGTGAATGTTCTTCCCCTGCTAAGCTTATGATATCAGTTCACTAGGACACTAGATGCAAGTTGAAGCTATGAAGATGAATAGATAGTGTGACTTCCTTTAGAATTACAGGCATTTGTTGCAGAGATGCACAAATAGAAAAAGAAAGACCATGAATGTCTGATTTTTTTTTCTCCTCTTCACATTTTCTGACTTTTTATTATCAGATACTGATAAACACTTGCTTAACTCCACTTGCTTTTTGGTTGTGTTTCTCCAGTGCTGTATGCCCATGTATTTTAAAGTGTATCTGTTAGCTGGGTCTGAGAGAATACAAAGAAACCAGAATTCTAAAAACAACTATTCCTTTTGGAAATTATTTTCTTTATCTACTATGTGACTGAAAGCATTAGTTAATCAAGAGTCTAAAAGTCAGATATGTTGTAGTTTTGCACAATGAGTCTAGTGGTCATGGAACTTTAAAGTTCCCTCCATAACCATCACAGTTAAAAAGTTAAATCTGGAAAAAAACTTGGGATGCACAAAAAAGTTATTCATTGTTATTTGAATCTTTTCACTGTACAAAGTGCATTTGTGTGAGCAAAATGGTGTGTGTATAGATGTGCAGGAGTATAATGTAGAACAAGAGAGTGTTATGTAAAAGTAACCTGGCTCTTGGGAATTCATGGCAGCTGCAAGTGCAATGTGCTGTTTTGTCTTAAACTGTCTGAAGTAACATGGCATACATGAAATTATCCATCCATTGGTGCTAGGTGTAATGTAGCAACAAGAAAAGGTTGGAAATAAACAAATCTTTACAGAAAGGAGATGGCAATTCTGTGTCTACCCCATGTCATGTCCCTGCTTTGCTTTATCTGGGGCTCAAGGGCTTGAATAGAGCATCACAGGACAACACAGAGAGAGCAACTCTCTCTGGTCACAAGTGCAGCCCATCCTTAATCAACTGGGTTCTTAGTTCTAGGTTCAAGACAAAATAAATCCTTTCTACTCTGATGCAGATGTAGGTGTCAGGTACTGCTTACCCGAAACAGAGAGTGCTCATACAGGAAAATGTAGAATAAATGTAGAATAAAGAAGAGTGAGATGAAAATAAGAGGAGGTGATCAAGCCACTCAGCCACCCCAAGCCACTCCACAACCTCCCTGCAGCTCAGGAATTGCCTTGCCCAGGTTCATATCATCCCACTGGATTGTTCCTCTGCTCCAGGAGATGAAAATTCGACATGTGCATTATTAAACTCCTAAACTTAACTGAAATACAGATTCAATTGCTCACTTTATAGACCTTCTCAGCCATGCACATATGCCACCTTTACCTTTTCTTTGTCTCCATTTCTATTTTAATTTATATAAATTTTTTTTCTATATTTGTGAACCATATTGACACCTTACTTGACTAAACTCAAAGTGTAGTCCTGAAAGTAACTGCTTTAAATGAATATTTTTCTGTAAGCTTTAAGGAATGTTTCTAGAGTTTATCATGGGAAGATGAAGATTACTGGAAATTAAAGACAACTGTCTCTTTCTGTCACTAAGTTCTAACAAAACATGATAAGGATTTTGAGAAGTGGGTCACACTGGATGTTTTAAAATTTAGATTTATTTATATTTGCCAATCGTCTACCAGGGAGATAGTTCTCAGAAATTCTTTTTATGTTTAAAAAATATTTCTAAAGGTAATTGTGTTAGGTTAAATAGATACTTGACAGGTTAATCAGGCAAGTATTCTCATATTTGTGTGCTTGTGGATGGGAAGTTAAGCATAATAACGTCCTGACCTGCAGAAAGTATGATTATATTGTTTTGTTTTTCTTTCCATCCTGATTTGATTCAAGCCCATGCGAAGATGGTTTTGTACAGCTCAGCATTTTTTACATCTTGTCTTTTGCTTCTCTCTAGAATTGCATGCAATTAATTTTTTCCTTTATCTTGCTCAGTGCAAGAGATGAAGCATCTAAAGTATTGCCAGCTTTGCATCATGTTCATGATAACGGTTTCATCTGAATTTTTATACTGAAGAAGCAGCACGGTGTGGGATGTACCCTCTTGTGGGCAAAGAGAATTTTACAGTCTTCCCTGTCATGTGCAACCAAAACCCAACCACGTCAGTACTCAGGGCTTAGGTATTTTCAAATGTTGGTGTCTAAAACTGTGCTCCCACTGAGCACCAGTGGATGATGATACCATACAAGATCTTAAGAGCTGTGACACACAGCACTACAAGAGCTAAGACTTAACAAGAATACTAGGCTACTGGCCAAAAGCTTTTCCAAAGCCATTTTATGGGAAGACGCTGCTGTGCTAAGGGATATTTGGTTAGGCATTAGCCAGAGAGATGAAGTTGCTAAGGTGGGCTTCAGCTCCTCAGTTATTCCTGTCCCACAATTGCAGTACCTGTATGTTCTCTTTAGCTCCATGTCCCATCATGTGGACACCCAATGCCACTGCACAGAGCCCCAGTCACTGCTTAGAGCCCCAACCCCATCACACAGAGCCCCAGTCTCATCAGGTAACACTGAGAAGGATGGTACTCTCTGTCCTGCAATTCAACACTGAGATGCTCCCCTGTCCCTTGATGGGCAAGAGGTGGTGCAATTCCCATGAGGGTCCTATCTGAACTCTCTTATCACCTGGACAGTAAAGGGGTAGGAAAGTCCTTTTGTATCACACAGTAATCTCAGCCTGGTTAAGTGTCTGCCTTGAATGACAGAATCCTTCAATGTTATACAATATGCTTCTACACGTATTTAATGTAAGGTATATTGTATTAAAAATGTATTTTTTATTCTTTTATATTAAAAAAAAAAAACAATTTAAGTGATACAAGAAACACAGAGCATAAATAGATAGCTAAGTATAAATATATTTTCCAAATATATTGCTGATGGTGGCAATATGCATTGTCCATCCTGTGTCCTAAAAGAGGTAGGAGGCCAGTGGCAAATAACATGTATAATCACCATTGGTGATTGTGATTTAGTGTAGATATCAGAGTGGTGTCTCTGTGACTTTTTAGGAGACGTTAGCCTTAGAGGAGGTTTATTTTCTGCTCTGCATTGTGAGTCTGATGTCATTTAAATACATAAGAACCCTATTGTTCTGTCATTTATGCCCCGTGCACTTCTGCTTTTAGCATGATTAAACAAAAGAGACACATACTAAAGCTTTCTTGTTTGAATAATGCAACATCAATATTTTACATCTTGGGCTGCATTTCATTTTTTTTTCACTCAGCAAGGTGAACTCTTGAAAAGGAAGCAGCCATTGCTTGCAAAAGTGTCAATTAAGTTACATTCTCTTTTCCAAAAAGGATATGTCTAAAAAATACACATTATTGAGTAGTTGTCATTGTGTTGTAAACCAGTTCTCCAACTGCTGTTCTTATTCTCCAGTAGCATAAAGCAAGTAATGTATTTACATAGCAATTCTATTCTTAACACTCAGTATGTGTTTACAGTGGATGTTTTGTGCATTCAGATGCAGTAAGGAGAAGCAACACTTTGGATAGATGCAACTGAGTGGACCAAGAGCACAGCATATCACAGGGAGTGGAGGGGTGCAGATGCATCTTATGTAAAGCACAGATGTTCATGGGAAGTTGTTTAACCCCATCTGTAAACTAAGCACCCCAAATATACTTGCTTACCCCTCCCTGAGTGGGATAGGGGACTGAATATGAAAGGTAAGAAAACTCATGATTTGAGATAAGAACAGTTTCATGACTGAAGTAAAATAATGAAACAAAATAAAATAATAATTTAAAGTGTTTACATCCCGCAGAAAGTCTCAGGGTTTGGCTCATAAATGATCTTT
>JANHGL010016937.1:0-79950 GCA_024611195.1 Ceyx melanurus
GGGAAATTTAGGTTAGATATCAGGAAGAATTTCTTTACAGAGAGGGTGGTTAGGCATTGGAATGGGCTGCCCAGGGACGTGGTGGAGTCCCCATCCCTGGAGGTGTTTAAGAATTGTGTAGACGTGGTGCTGGGGGACATGGTTTAGGGACCCTGGTAGTGTAGGGTTAATGGCTGGACTTGGTGATCTTGAAGGTCTTTTCCAGACAAATCATTCTATGATTCTATGATTCTATGGAGTGGGATTCAGTGGGGACATTTCCCATTAAAAGAGAAGAGGAGATGAGACTGTCTGTGAAATGCTGAAGATTGAACTATAGAAAGCACCTATAGACTACAGACTATACAAAACCACATTTCTACCCAACCTCTGAACACCTAGGCAGACAGTTAACCTACCTATCTTCCGGGCTGAAAGTCTTCTTCCTACTGGTTTTGGATGTCATGTGCCATGCCTTTCCTGAGGGTTTGATGTTGGAGCCTGAAGCTGGGAGCCATCTGTGCTGTCCAGCCAAGGGAGTCCTAAAAAACAGGAGAGAACAGATGTCTGCTCAGAAGGTTCTCTCGAACTGAAGTTCCACAGTCCAGTGCATTTCTTTTTAAAGGGGATAGATTGAGCATAAGGCACAGACTCTGTGGAGCCAAGATAGCTTTAAATACAGTATGAGAAAGAGTACACACTGCATGAGGAAAAATGTTAAATACCTTCATTCTCCTATAATACCCTTGACCTCCTTCCTACACAGAAATCTAAGCAAGACATGTAGGAAGAGAATCTTTTTGGTACATCTTGGCAATAATCAATCACCACTAACATTAAATCAGATGGTGTCTTTCAGATTTCAAAAGCTAAGCAAGCCCAGTCCAGACCAAGCTCATGAGAACCACCTGCACTAAGCTAGACTCTTCCACCACTCAAAAGCTGTGAGCAGCATATCCACTGTCACAGAGGACAATGTTACTATCAACCACCATTCAGGCAGGGACCAAAGAGCTGCTGGTGACATCCTGCATCAGCTCTGTTGGAAAAAATTTATTGTCATGAGAGAAATAAGCCAGGTGAAAGGCTAATGATCAGAACTGTTAGTAATCTGTCTTTTTTTCTATTGTCTAATGGGTAGGAAAAGTGTATCCTTTGCAGGCCACTGCTTCAACTATGCCTGTCTAATTGAGGGGGTTAGAATTAGTGTTAAGTTGGGTGCACATGCAACAAGTTGCTGATCTTAGTTCAGTTGTTCATATGGCTTTACATCCAAACCAAGCCTCAGCAAGGAGACCAAGCTAAGACAGGCTGCACTGACCATCTGTCAGCTTCTGTTTTGCTTTGTGCAGACACCCAAGGCCAGGATGACATTAAGGGAACTGGATACCCAAATCCTATTGAAATGTAGACAGAATCCTTCCCCATTGTAGCAAGAGCTGCTTACAGATACTCATTAATTTTTCTTACTTTTTTTTTTAACTAAAAAATAGGTAACTTTTGATTTACTATGGTACCATTTCTTTTGACTAGTTAGCAGTGACTCATCCATTGAAAAATGTTTTCAAATTATGCTCTGCTCCCACTGTTTACAATGAAACTCTCTCTGACTTAGAGTAGACTCTATGAGAGGTGCAGGCAAAAGATTATGTTCCTACAAGCACCACCCAGAAGAGCAACACTGATGGCAGCAAAGGTCAGGTCCTGCAGAAGCAAATCAAGGGTGAGTACATGAAATGCCAGGTTGGCTTGCTTAGGAGGAGGCACTACCATATTCTTCACACTTGCTCTTTTGCAATGTGAACATGAAGAGCTGAAAATGCAACATTAATGGTCCAGTTGGGAAGGCAGTCACATAGGCATGGGTTTTACAGCCAAGATTTAAGACTTTTCTTTTTTTTTCCTTTTTTTTTTTTTGGTTGTTTGTTTTTGTTTTATTGTTTTTGATGGGTTTTTGTGTGTGTGTGTTTTGGTTTTTTTAATCTCCAACAGATTATATGGGCACTGTTCCAGAATAAATTACATTCTGTCCCCATCTTAGCCAAAAATAATCTCTTAAGAAAATAACATTTTCAGAGGTGTTCATAATCCTATTCTAATCCATATATCAAGTACAAAATTTAATCTGAGTATCTGAGTTAGCCATGTGACAACACTGCTTCCACTGAAAGTGTCACCTTGGGATTTTCTGAAAGGCGATGACGTGCAGATCCTAGTGCCTTTGCCAAACTTGCCCCTCCACAGCTTGTGGCAAGCTGCCTCTTCCTCATTTTGACTGGCAATGAGACTCAAATAGAACTGTGAGAAACTTCACCAAGTACTTCATCTTCCCTCACTTGCAGGGCCTGCAGATGGTGCCAGCAGTCGGCAAAAACAGCAGTTGGTCGCCTGCCCAGGGAACCAGACAAAGAGTAAATAGAAGGCACCAGGGGAGCAAGACTTTCTGTGGCCCACAGGATTGCAATTTCAAGACTGCTGGAAGTTAGGGAATGGATGCAGGGAGAATGTGCCTTCAAATGTATTTTAACTTTTGTGTTGTGATGATGAAAAGTGGAGGGCAGGTCAGCAGTGAGGAGAATATGTTATTTATTGTACTTTTTCTATATCTGTACTGCAAGTCTCCCCTGCACTGTGTGCTCCAGCTATGAGCTTCAGTTTAAGACAAGTAAGGTGTTAACAGAACCTAAGAGAAGAGGGAAACCTAATTTTTCCCAGTGGTGGTTGCCTCCCAGAAGATGTCAGAGTGGAGCCCAAAATGTCTTTTTTCCTGGAGCAAAAGTGTGGATGCCACCCGTGCATCCAAAAGGCTCTCTGACTGTTAAAAGCAAATGTAAATGCCTGAGAAATAGCTTCCCTGTTCCCCACCTGCTGTCCCTGTGTAAGGCTGGGAGGCCTGGAGTTGTAATGCAACAGCCTAGAATGCTGTTTGGGTGAGCAGATGTTTGGCTGTGAGAGGTGACTGAGATTGTTCTAAGCTCTTTTCCATCTACAGAGCGTTTCGGATCTGAGTGCAGCTGGGAGAAGCACCATGGTGATAGGTGAAGACTTTGGTAAGACCAAGCCTGAAAATAAACTACAGGAATGTGGTTTTCCTTTTGGAGCAAATGTCTCTGGCCAGCGACCTTCTCCCTAAGCATCATCTTTTTGAAGAATTTTCCCTGCTTTTAAAATATGTTGCAGATCAAGTGGTTCTAGTCATTGCACTAAATAATGACTCTACTGCCCAAACAGGAGTTGCTTCCCTCCTAGGTCTGCTGAAGTATTTAAGCTGACAACCTCAGGTAGATTTGTGCATTCTTTTCAAATGGACTATGAACCTTTTTTTTTTTCTTTTTTTTTCTTTTTTTTTTTTTGCATCTACAGCACTTGGAAAGAATTCTACTCGCTGTTCCTGACTTGCTGCAAGACACTGTGCATGCTCCCTATTCCTCTCTGCCTCTTGCTTTGCTCTGTCAGGAAAAGGAGGGATAGTTCATTCCAGGGATGAGGGAGCTTAAATTACTTGTCTTTATAAAATAACTTAAACCTCTGAAGTGGGGATGCAATGCAAGTGTGTCACCTGGTGTGGCAAGCAGCCTGTGTTCATTACGGAACGGAAAGAAGCTGGTAGAGGTACAATGGTGATGGTTCAAATAAGCGAAGTTAAAAGCACAGTGTGTGTAAAACAAATGTGTGCCAGCAGGTCTTGAGCCAAGCCTGTGTTTACAAGATTTCACATGAAAGGCAAACACTGAAGGACCAAAAATGAGGGAAAATGGTTTTCCTAGTATATATATCTTCACTAAATACATTTGAGCTGAATCACCATGAAAAGTTCAGTGTTCAGAGCTACTTCATACTAAGAGTGGGACATTTGAGCTGAATGCATCAGTTTGAGGTTGCATCTCTGAAGGGAGGTTGTGTAATGAAGACTTTGTAAATTTGACATGACCGTTGTGAGGAGTACAGAGCCACGTGATGTGATCATTTCCCTGGCTTTAAAACATACATTTATTAAGACTTCCAGTAACTATAAAAATTGGGGATTGAGATCTGAGAGGCAGAGTCTGTAAATTACCATTTGTAGCTCTGGTTTTGCTGGAGGTTAGGCTGCAGTCCACCCATGTGCAAAGTGGACCGTGCTCCCCATGCTCTTTCTCAGTAAGCCTATTTGATTTGACCACCACACGACCTGTAATGCGCTTAAAAATGTTTTAGGTTAAGCTTTCCTTTTTCTCGAAAAGCAAAACTCGGGGGGGGGTCCGGCAACGCAGCCCCATTTCAGAGAGCTTTCAGGAGACAGTCAGCTCCTCAGCGTTTGATACCTCGGTCTCCCTCCGGCTGTGGAGGTCTCGGGGGCTGCTGTCTCCCGGTGCCAGGACACCTGGCAGTCCGTGCCGCATGACGGTGCCCAAGCCCCCGCTACCGGCAGGGCCGAGGGTCGCGGAGCAGCCGGCAGGTCAGTATCGAAGTGCTTCGAGAGCGGGGATGGGGCCTCCCGCCGGCGGGCGGGCGGGCAGGCGGAGCGGCGCCTGCGCCGCGGGTCCGCGGGGGGCTTCCGTGCCCGGTGTCTCGCGAGAGGCGGTGGCGCCCGGGTAGCGGCGGGACAGGGCCGGGCAGCGGGAAAAGGAGAAGAAGAAGGCTCCGCTGCCCGAGCGGGAGGTGAGTGAGGGTCTACCTATGGTGGGGTGGGAAGGCCTCTGCCCGCGGACGGGGCAGGGCCCAAGGCTCTGCGGCCGAGGGGCTGCGGCGGGGTGCGGATGAGGCGGTCCCGGAGGGGGGTGCCGCCCCGCGGCGGGCCGGGCCAGCTCCAGTTAGGAGCTGCAGCCGGGCAGGGTGTCTACTCCGCGCTTCCCTCCGCTCTACCCGTCGGGCAGGTAGGACGCAGCGCTGGCCGGAGCGGCGGGCATGGCTACTCCAGGATCTGGGCGGTTGTGTGCTGGTCTGGGTAGCGCTGCCCGTCCCCATGCCCCTGGCCGGGCGGCCGTTGAGATGTTTTGGGGTGGTGGGTGGCTCTGCGAGGCAATTCACCTTCTCCAGACCGTGAAACGCTGGCTTTCGCCGCTCTGCCGCCGGTGCTGGGCCCGAGGCTTTATACCACCCCACCCGTGCCGTCTCCCTGTGTTCAGCAGTCTGTGTTGCTTCTGTACGCTGAAGCGTCTGCGGTCTAAGAGCCTACAAGAGCAAACCCAAGAAACAGCCTCCTTGGCAGAGTGTTTCTGTCGAGAGTGGGTTTTAATGGTGCTTCACGGAGAGGGCCGATAATGTGATTAATTCCTCTTGAGCTTCATATACAAAACTTAAGTGCAGAGCTGAACTATTCTTGCATCAGGTGCTTGTAAGACAAATACAGGCGGTATAAGTGGCAGTCTCTGAGTTATGGGCCCCTTTTGCCATAAACCAAACGTTCTGGGCTTCTTTTGGCCCAGGCTATAGGCACCAAGGCTTGCTGAGACTCTTTAAGTGTTTGGAAAGCCAGGACTGATGGGTGTGCTTAAAAGTTTGCAACAAAGGTAATGAATGAACAGGACATGCTGCATTTGGAGAGTTTCCTTTGGGAAGTTTTAGTAATGTGGCTATTGATACAACTTCCAGGTATGGATATTAAAAAAAAAAAGGTGACTGGTGCAGCCAAGCCCATACAAACCAGGCTTTGTGGCAGCGATGGGAGGGAAGATGACGGGTAAAGAAGGATGCATGGGTGGCATGATTGTTAGTGAATGCAGCTGCCCCAAGGGAAGGTATCCAGCTGAATTTAGGCTTTTGGTATGTTTTTGAAAGTTCTTATTCCATCTCTTTCCATCTTCAGAAGCAGGCAAAGCCCAAGCAAGCTGCCTGAAATCCTGTGTCTTCTCACATTAGAACAAGTGGACACTGAAGGAGGTGAGCTGGTTCTTGGTGTCTGACCTGCACCTTGTGCTTCCCTGTGGGAAGTTAGGAGCAGTGGGAGAGGGTCAAGCATGGGGAAACACAACACAAGAAGAGATGGAATCTACATACAAGCCTTTGGAGGTGCAATCACTTCAAAACCATTGCCATGCAGAGAGAGAGGTTATTGTTCCTGGCTCTGGTACAGACCTGAGTGTAAGCTCCTTTGTTTTCTGTAGATCATACTGCTTTTGTAAGTGAGCTGGAGTTACTTTCACAAGAGAGGCTAGGAGGGAATGTAGTCCTTGCACAAAGCTGAGAGGAAAGAGGCAGCAGCTGTTTGCCCCGAGAACAAACAGTTACAGTTGGGCTGTGAGGTACAAATAAAGTTTCTAAATCGCCAGGGAACTGCATCTGCAATAGCTTTTGCAATGACAGCACTGAGGACATATCCCCTGATTCTGGTTTTAAATGTTTTTGAGAGGTGGTTATTTGACATGGCAGCTTATGATAGGAGAGGATAGGACCAGTAACCTCAGACCTCAGTGTCTTTCTCAGGCCTGAGATGGGCAGAAGAGTCCTTGGTTCACACACAGGCCAGGTTCAGGTTGGAGATGATCATGGAAAGGCTGCTCAGGGGACTCTGTATGATGATTATAGCACTTGGTCCGTTTCCTGGTTTGCCAGCATCATGTCACAGAAGCAGCTTTGTGTGGATCCTGGTGCACATTCTTGTTGGCTGGTGACTTTGGGTTAAACTTGAATGTAAATTCTTGGCTCCTCTTGGAGGCTTTTACTTTTGATTCTGTCAAGGGGAGGATGGAGGCGTGTTCCCTCTGATGTGTACAGAGACCTCTAATTTGTGCTTTCAGTCTAGCATCTTTTATGAAGTGCTAAGGAAGAGGATGTATCGTAGTCAACAGTAACTCTCTTTGCTCCTGTGTTTTTTTAATGAAGGAGAGTTAAGCTGTGTTGTTGCTCTTTTCCAGGGCTTCTCTCTGGTACTGATAGAGTTAATAGAAGTGGAGTAATTTTGTTTCTGTGTTGCTTGCTACTGTGTGTCTTGGAAAAGCCAAATGCCTTAGTAGGCTTGTGTGCTGTGACCTTGAAAGCGGGCTTCAGCACTTGGGGGCACATGGTAAAGCTACGTTATGGTGGTGGCTGTGGGAAGGAGCCCTCCTTCCATTTTCATGGGGAATGCATGTGCCACACACAGCGTCTCTTCGGCTTCTGTTACAGCTGCTGAGAGGGTGATCTGCCCATGCTGGGGTGGGACAGCTCTTCAGAAATGCTATTGGGTTGCTGGTTGCTGGGTATAGGGATGGCAGAAAGATACTCCCTACAGCTTTCCAGGCTTGCTGCATTCCAGCCAGTCTTAAAGGTCTCAGGCAGAATTGGAAACCCAGAGTGCTAGGGATTATGAGAGCAGTAGGCATCCTATTCATCCACAATAGGAAGTAGTCCCTGTCCTGAACAGCGAACTGTCTCAAAAGCAAGAACAGATTCAGGCAAAACTAGAAGTGTGCCAAGCAGTAGGCTTGGCAGCATCACTCCATTATCTTCTGCTGTTGGATGGAGATGCTTGGCCTGAAGCGCTGACGCAGATATGTAATTTGCCCCATCTTTAACTCTGGGGCCATCTCTCTGGGTGTTTTTTCTTAGATCTGCTCCATCCTCAATCTGGACTAGATAAACAGAGAGCATTATTGCTGAGTAATACCCGCTTCTTGTTCTGCAGAGTGCAAAGTGTGATGTCTGCAGTTCCTCCAGCTCCAGTTCACATGTAGAATAAGAGCCTGGATCCAGGAAACACAGCATCTGATCTTGAAAAACCACATTACACTGCAGCTATGCTGAGTTTCTGTCTCTCTACTTCCAAACTGTAAATAAATACACCAGGGTGGAAAACCCTTAAATCTTCAATTCTACATTTTATATCTTTTGGGACAAGCTGAGCTAATGCTTTGATCTGGTATCTATCTGGTATCATTCCTGTTTGCTACTAAATTCTGGTCTAATGCTTTTGGTCTAGTGTTTGAAACCAGGACTTTGTTAAAACCTGGCATCCCTGAGGCATAAGCACAGCTGTGCAGATGGCTCTTTAGACAAGCCATTCAATGCAAGGCTGCTGTGAGCCTCAGAGATGCTGAGCACATTTTCCTTCAGGAATGACAGAGCTCATCGCTTTTGCATATCTGGACTCTCAGGTTCTTCCCATCCCTGTACAGGGTGGAATTGATGCTGTCTAAGGGTGGTGTGTGAGCTGGCTGGGGAGCAACCTCTGTTTCAAGAGGAAGAGAGATCCAGTCTTTGTTTTGAAATGCTTTTTAGGGCAGTTCACCTTGAAGTGGTTTTGTTTTCAGAGCTGGTGTCTGTAGGGTTTGTTTTGAAGTTGTAAGAAAGAATGGGGATGACTACAGAAAGGGAAGCTCTTGTTTGCTCTCTATTGGTGCTGTTCTGTGTCTCTGCTCAGGATCCACTCTGTGCTTGGAGAGGAGTAGGAGATCAGAGTGACTACTTTCTGCTTGTCTCTTGATGTTAAAGTTTGAGGGGAGAGACTGTAAAACAGCAAGCCTTGTTTCTCTCTTAAAACATTACATATCTCCTACTCACTTTATTATGGTGTTTGTCACCAGGTCTGTGATCTCCTGGGGAGTGAGGCTGGTTTGCCAGCCTGCCTCTGCATGGAATCTTGGACCAGAAAACATGCATCAGGCTAGAGAGACAGATCTCCTTGAAGAGCTTGCTGGTGGAATGGGGCTGAGAGTCGAGAAGGAGGTAGCACTGCAAAGATGGGACTGCTTGGAGGGGAAAAAAACCCCAAAACCAATAAAGCAAACCTGCTGCACTCCCTAGATAAGATCTTTGGAGTATTCCTTTTAACAGCTGTCTGTGGTGATCAAGAGCTGTTAGGGATGAGTGTGAAGGAAATATAAATTCTATTAAACCAGGAGAAGAGTTTGGATATGGACAGAGAATTATCAAAGCATCCATAATCTCAGATATCATTCCATTAAAAGTAATCAATCTTTTGGATTTTTACTGATATGTGCCACTTTTAGTACTCTCAAACTTCCCTCTCTAAACTCTAGGCCTGAAATCTTTATATTTGACTTGTTTTTTCAATGAAAACAAGGCTTCTCTTGAAAACATGTGGCTCTAGAAGCTTGAGATAGATTAAAAATCCATGAATGCTTTGAAAACTGGTAGAATTGCAACACACTTGTCTTCTTATGACCAGTAAGCTCTTCTCTACAAGGTCTCTATGGGGACCTCAAACTCGCACAGCTTTCTCCATGCAGAAGCGGATGGTCAGCCCCATGATGTACCTTGATTGTGCAAGATCATTCTCTCCAAACCAGGGTGGTTAAGGATTCAACTAACTTTTTTTCTGGTACCCTTCCAGGCTCTTGGTCTGCAGCACCATGCTGGATCTCAAACCTCACTCTGCGAGCCGGAGGTGAATCTAGGTGAAAGCCAGCTGTAGAAGCAGGTGTCAGGATGACTAAAGCACAGCTGCTCCGTCTCTCTGTGGTGCTGGTCTCCATTTTCATGATCCTCCTGATCATTGTGTACTGGGACAACGTGGGAACCGCTCACTTCTACTTGCACACGTCTGTCTCCAGACCTCAGTCTCCAGGAGCCATCTCTGGTATTACAGCAGGTGAAGGCTGGGAAACCCTGCCAGATGTGGATGAATTTTTGGCAAAGCTGCTTAGTTCGAGTGTGAAACAGAATAGCTCTGTCTCCAGAAAGACAGAGCAGCTACTTGCCCAGGGCTCCAGCAAACCTGTGGTGAGCAATTTGGAGGAGAGAGTGCGGGGCTATGACTGGTCTACGCACAACTCAAGAAACAGTTTGGACCAAGAGAAACTGCAGATAGAGAGGCAGAGAATGTTACGGGAGTTTTGTGCCAATTCCAGCCTCACCTTCCCTACCAAGGAGCGTTCCTTTGATGACATCCCAAACTATGAGCTCAACCACCTGATCGTGGATGACCGCCATGGTGTCATCTACTGCTATGTCCCCAAGGTGGCCTGCACCAACTGGAAACGGGTGATGATTGTGCTAAGTGAGAGCTTGCTGGACCACGGGGTACCGTACCAGAACCCTCTGGATATCCCCCGGGAACATGTCCATAACACCAGCACCCACCTGACCTTTAACAAATTCTGGCGCCGTTATGGGAAGTTCTCCCGGCACCTCATGAAGATCAAGCTGAAGAAGTACACAAAGTTCCTCTTTGTACGAGATCCTTTTGTCCGCCTCATCTCTGCTTTTCGCAGCAAATTTGAGCTGGAGAATGAGGAGTTCTACCAGCGTTTTGCCATTCCCATGCTAAAACTGTACTCCAACCATACCACCATTCCCACCTCTGTTAGGGAGGCCTTCGAGGCAGGGCTCAAAGTCTCATTTTCTAACTTCATCCAGTACTTACTGGATCCCAGGACAGAGAAGATGGTCCCCTTCAATGAGCACTGGAGGCAGATTTACCGCCTGTGCCATCCGTGCCAGATAGACTATGATTTCATTGGAAAGCTAGAGACACTGGATGAGGATGCTGCTTATCTATTGCAGCTTCTCAAAGTTGACAGGCTGTTTCGCTTCCCCCCCAGCTACAGGAACAGGACTGCAAGCAGCTGGGAAGATGACTGGTTTGCCAAAATCCCGCTGGCTTGGAGGCAGCAGCTCTACAAGCTTTACGAAGCAGATTTTGTACTCTTTGGCTACCCTAAGCCAGAAAACTTGCTTAAAGACTAGAAATGGTGGTGGGTGTGGGAGGGAACATCTGAAATACCAAAAATGTTTAAAGCGTCCTCATTTTTGCTAACTCCCTTCCCCATACAGGTTGGTAAAAAGGAATGTATTTTTTCTACCACTTCCTCTTCCTTTTTTGCAATAATGCCAGAGTCCCGGGTATTCCAGCCAGATGTGCTTATGCAAAAAAAAAAAAAAAAAAAAAGCCTTTTTTTGTTTTTTTTTTGTTTTTTTTTTTTTCAATTTTCCCCTTGTTTTTCAATGTTTTCACTGCCCTTGATCAATCTACCAGCTGTGTCCTTCAGTAGCTTTTTATTAATACTTAAAAAAAATTAATATATTTAAGATATTTAATACAAAGTGTTTGTCATGGCAAAGGAAGAGAAGAAATAAAAAAAAAAAAAAAAAAAAGGAAAAAAGAGAAAAACCCAGGGCATTTTGCACTTGCTTCTATGTTGTCTCAGCTGCTGTTTTGGAGGTCTGAGTTTTGCAGAGTACTCCAATCTCTAGGAAGTGGGTTTGCTGGGGGTGCCTTCACCAGACACCCAGGTGGTTGCTCTGAGCTGGGGTTAAGGCAGATCAGATGCATCGGTGCCAGACTCTGCCAGACACCACTGGAAGAATACCAGTGGTCTGGGGACCGTGACATGAGGGTCATGGGGAGGAAATGGCAGTTGACAGCAGTGACAGCAAGTCCCATGGGGTGTTTATGGACATAGAGTTCACCAGTACAGTACCACTAAGCTGCTTTACCATTCAGCAAAGTGGGGGTGGGACTCTGCTTCCCAAAAGGCTGAAATTCCTCAGTGCCTGTGAACCTTGCTGGTGTGTGGCATCTTCGATTATGTGTCTTGTTCCAGCATGGTGCTTTATGTTTTTGGGGGTTGTGGCCAAACTGGAGGGGCACATTTTGCTCTTTGATGGATGTGCTGTCCATAAATTGTCATCCAGATTTCTCAGTGCAGTAGCCTAGACAAAAATGCAGGTCACTGCTTTGCAGGTGATCCCAGGACAGGGAGGTGGTGAGGAGCTCCGTGGCCTGGACGCTGCCGTGTAGAGCACAGGTCCCTCAAGAACTATGCTGTGTCCTCATTCCTGTGCATGCTTCAAGGGGACACGTCAGGGATGCAGATGCTTATCCCTGGAAGAAGGTATGAAAGGTTTCTTTCAATAAACAGGCATCAAGGTGAACTCAAAGTTCATTTGTTTTCAGAGTGCCAGCTACTGCTCATGACTCTGCATCTTCATCTGCTGCCTTTCTGTTTATACCAAGTGAGTGATGCAGATTTAATCATCTGCCTTGCTGGGACCTGATGCAGAGGAGCAATAGTTGCCCACTGTGCTAGGAGCATGTGGGCTGCTTCCAAAGGAAATGAATGCTTTTAGAAAGACTTTTTGTGTCTCATCATCTGAATCTGCTTCTTCTTTCTGAATAGATCTGCAAAGAAATGTTTGCTTAGCAAGCAGATTGGGCAGGCAAGGCGTTTAGAGCTGAAACGCTTACTTTTTTCCCTGGGCTGTGGAATGATACCAATGATTAAGGTCCAGGGTTGGGCCTCAGGAGGCAGCCTTGTGTTTTGGGCAGGCTTCTTTTCCTCAGATTCTCTCTGAGGCCATCAGCAGACATGGCTTTTCCCTTCTTTCTTCTTGTTTCCCCAACCTCTGTATACATATGTCTTGTTATTACATGCTCTTCCCAGCAAATATGTCATACTGAACTTTTTAACTTATAAATGGAAGGTAATTGCTAGTAGTTACATTTGAAACAAAAGGGCTTGCTTTCTCGTTGTATCCACACCACTCTCCTGTAATTTCTGCAGAAATATTTGCAGTTAAAATGAGCCTGAAGCCATGACCAAGGTCTTGGTGTTTAGCTCCTCGCAGCTTGGGGAAAAAGAAAGTGCCTGTTTCTGAGTCATTATTTAAAACTAATAATAGAAAAGTGTTGAGCTATCCAGGTTGTTGGTTTGCTTGGTTTTTTGTTGTTTGTTTTTTTTTTTTCCCCAGTTACCAGCTAATTGCTGCAAAGCAAAAAGATGTTAAGAATCTCGTCTCCTGTAATGAGTAATCCTGGGAGTCTCAGCTCCTGCTACATTTACATTTCTTCAGGGTGGATTCATCTCGCTCTTCAAAGATACAGCATGGATGTTTTAATTTCTTGTCTTTACAAAGTGTTTATTTTTTTTTTGCTTTTAATTTAAGTTTAATTAATGTTTAGTATGTGTAGACAGGGGTGGCTGGGACTGGAACGCAGAGGCCGTGCGAGCTTCTTTCCGAGACTGCCTCCCCTGCCCCTCCTCATCTGGTCCTGTCCCTTCCTGCCCCTCTGACCAGTGCTTGGCCAATGCCTCTCCATGATGCCAGCTTGCCCTGCGAAGCAGCTGCTGCTGCCTCAGCCACAGTTGTCCTGTGATTGATGGCCATGGCTTCTCCCAGGCAAGAGTCCAGGAGCATCTTTTTTGAGGTCACCACCTGTCAGTCATTGGGGCAGAGGAGAAATGGGTTGCAGGCAGACAAGATGCACAAGGGCTGCAAACCCTGTGCAGCAGCTGCTCCATGTGATGTGTTAGTGTATCCTGATGGCTGCCTTGTGATTCAACAGTTGTAAAAGAAAAAGCCCTCCCTTCTCTTGGAGAAACTGGCTAGAGAGGGGAGTCTTTGCATGCACTGACTTCTTTCTTCTCCTCATCCAAAGTTAGATAAAAGGGGTAAATTCCAGCACTGTGTGCTAATACCACCCTGCAGCGCAGTGAGCTCCAGAACACCCATGTGCCAGGTAGAGCGAGCTGCCCTCAGACTGCCTGCACCTCAGTGTTTCTGTCTGCCTGACGGAGAGCTGCACACAGGAGAGTGGATGGATGGTGTAAGGCCACTGAGGACTCGGTCTTCTGTACTTTCCCTCTTTCATCCCCTTCAAGTCCAGCCTTCATTGACATACAAGACATTTTAACATTGTAGACCTATAGTCAACCAACATGCTGGGTACTGAGGCCTTTCTCTCCTCATTTGCCATTGCCACGCTTCAAAGCTCTTGCTGGAGGGAGCAATAAAGCTCAGACAGGGAGGGTTCATGTCACAGCAGATGGCTTCTGGGTTCAAAATAGCTTGTTCCTTGCTGCTCTTTTCTTTTGAAGCTCTCCTTCCCCACCCTTCCACCACTATGAATGCATTGTTAAGAAGTCAAAGGGGTTCCAGGCTGTGCTGAGCTTTGTGGTAAGATCACTGGGTTGCCAGAACTGGGACATAGCCTCTGGCTTTGGGAAGATGCATTTTTTGTGGGTTTTTTGCTCTGTTCTGTTGATGATGGCAGGGGAGAGAAGGACAAAGAGTTCAGTCAGCCATGCTTCCTTCCCTCCTGGTTTCCTAGAGGAGCTGGAATTTGGTATTTGACAAATAATGGTAGAATGCTTGGAAAAGACAAGCGGTATGCATCTGTGCTGGCCTGAAGTCAGAAAGAGGGCTGAAAATCCTGGAGTGTAGATGGCTTCAGTGCTAGAATTGGTTTTATAAGGGGTGAAAAAATGCTTTGAAGCAGCCTATTTGTGTCTGAATAAACCTGGCTTTGTCATTTCTTTCTCAGCCGGCAAAGTTATGTCCTGTTCCTCTTCTGGCCTGTTTTTTCGTGGGCTTGACCACTTGGCCCAAGTCAGCACAGAGTCTAACCAGGCAGAACTGATGCACACATGCAAAAATAACCTGGGGTTTGACCAAGACGTTCCCAGATGGGCAGAACTAAGACTAGTGGTAGTGCTTGCTCAGTGTTGGAGCCAGTCTTAACAGAATCATTGAAGAGATCTGGTCCCTTACTGTTTGATGCTGGATTCACTGCTACAGTGGGAGGCAGCCCTTCATCCTGCAGGGAAGGACTATCAGGCCTCAGAGCTCTTAGCTTCTTGAGCAGTGACATGGGGTACCTTTGCATCTCAGTGCTTTGTGCCTTAACCCTTTAATTCACTTGTGGTTTAGGGAAACAAAATTGTAGACCATTACCCATGGACAACAAAAAAATTCCCCTGGGATAACATGTGAGATTAAATGTTTTGGCTGTGTGTTTTGCATTGCTCAAGGTGGCACTTGAAAGATGGAGGGCAGGGGATGAATTGCATCATTGAAAGGGCGGTGAAGAAAAGCTAGTTTGTTCCTTCTTATGTAAGCTGGACCTTCTGGCTGCCCGCGGGGAAAGCCAGTGACTTGGCAGGGTGCTGTGTGGCTGTGGTGTGCAGCTGTGCCAGGAAGGGTGCGGAGCGTGGTGACTTACAAGCAAGTTGTATTGCTTGAATTAGGGGCTTGCCTACACTGGTCTTACTCGTTAACCCCATAGTCAAGAGCAGGAGAGGAAAAAAAACCCACCAGGATTTAACAAAGCCATTGATACCTGGCTGTCTGGGGAAGAGATGAGGAGGAGGGTGTATGGTGCTGGATCTGGAACAGGCATAATACAGCTCTTCTGCTTGATCCTCGATTAAACCCAGTCGGGGAACTAGCTTGGACTGTGGAGGTCAAAGTTTGTCTTTGCAGGAGCCAGGTGGTATTTGGCCTGGGTGCCGTGAGAGAGCCCGGTGCCAGGCCGGGAGCGATGCGGGAGAGCCCGATGCCAGGCCGGGAGCGATGCTTGGCAAGGCGCAGGGCCGGCTGAGCCTTTGGCGGCAGTAGCTGTGTCTGCGCCGCTTCGCAGCGGCCCAGCTGAAACTCATTTTCTGTTCCTGGGCTCAGACAAACGGCGCTGCCGCTGCCCCCAGCCTGGCTGCCGCGGCAGCGGGGGGTCTGTCTCCGCTGTCAGCGGCAGCTCCCCTCGCGGCTGTCCCGTGGGATGACTGAGCAAAAGACAACCGAAACCTGCAGCCGGGCTGTTGTGCTCAGCAGCAGCTTTTAGTTGTGCAGCCCGTGTTGCAGGTAGTTCCCAGCCTTTGGGTGACAAAGGACTGGAGTATGGGGTGTGCAAATACACTTTAAAAGTTAGTGACCGTCCCCCCCCGCGCTCCTCCTGCCTGCCAGCTCCCTGCTGGAGCTGGGAATCAGGCCCTGCTGCCTTTTCCCTGCCAGGTATGAAGCTCCTTTTCCCTTTGTCACTTAGCGTCCCCTCAAGCATCCTGATGTACCATGTGGCCTTCCTGTGGGCCTGGCTGTGGTGACCGATGGCTTTCCAGCCCCACAGCTCTGCTCTGTCTTTGATTTAGATGGTTTTGCCTTGTTCAGGGGTGGCTCAAATTTATTTTTTTTTTTAAGTAAAAAATGGAGGAGTTATAGAATCCAGTTAATGTTGGGAGGGAGGTGTGAGATCAGCAGCCTGACCCTTGACAAGTAGGGAGGGAAGTTTCCAGACCAAAACTCTCTGGATGTAGGTTTGGGTACCCTAGGCCCAACCTCTTTGGACTTGGGTTTTTCTTGCTCTTTACCTGTCAGAAAACCTAGCTGACTCACCTGAAGACACTGTTGCCTTGCCTTGGGAGGATTTTGGTCATAGTCTAAGCTTCTCTTCTGTGCCTTTTAGGACAGACGTATATTTGCCAGCAGCAGGGTGGAAGGTTTCAGTCTCTGACCATCAACAGATCAACAGAAATGGGGTAAATTTAGGAGCAAACCTGTCACTTGAGGCCCTGGAAGCCCTTTGAGAAATTTGTTGTGATATATTCAATGTAAGGCAATAATCTTTCTGCAATGCTTTTTGTTTCTTTGTAAGCCTTACCCTGAGACTGAAAAATTAATTGCTGATACAGAATACCAAAGGCTCTGGAAAACCGATTGAAAGGAGATTATTTAAAAAATAATCTATAGGTCCTAATGAAGAATGGCACAGTAATTTTAGCAGTGCCTCAAAAGGGTAGGAGGGCAAGTTTGCCTTGGAGAGCCTAATGTGAATACAGGTGTTACAAAACAAGCAGCTCATGCAATGGACCATGTTCTCTTCCTCAAACCATGAGGCAGAGCTGAGAAGCATGGTTTTAATTAGCAGCACTGCTAATTGTTTGCTGTAAGCCCTTTGGCAAGTTACTCAAGCTGTCTTCTGTTTGTCTCCTGTAAAGGGGGAGTGGGATATACCTGTTTTCTGGAGGGCTTCTGGGTGTGAGCTGTGTCCTTGGGAGGTTTGGAGGTCTCCAGGAGGAGCAGTGTCTTGGGTGGAAGCATTGGAATACATTGTACTACTCAGCAATGAAAGCCATGCAAAATTGCCTCAACTCAATTTTTTTCTTACCACAGTGTGATTCTGAAAGCTGTTGGCATGAAAGCTCTCTGTACTGATTCTAGAAATAACATACACTTTGGAGTGCTCAAGGACTTGTATGAATCCATGAGCAAAACTCAGCTACAGGAATGCATAGAGGTCATGGTTTTCTGTCCTGCTCCATCCCTGGCTGGCTTCCAGGCAGCTTGGGATGCAGGGGAGGTGCAGAGTGTGACATCTTTCTGAACAAAATGTCTGCTTTTATCTTGGAAAGTGATGGGCAGCCTCGAGCAGAGGGTGCTCAGCCAGTTTAAGATGGCAGTGAGTGTTACCAGGGCGGTTGCATCACCTTGTGATGGGGTTTGTAATTTTGTCTTACATTCTCATCCTCAGGCTGTGCCAGTATCAAAATGCTCTCACCCTTACCAAAATCATGTTAAACAAATGAGGGAGACTTTTCCTGACCCACCAGTCAGTGCCTTCACGATTCCCATGTTTTATCCTCCAGGCAGATGGATCACACACTGCTTTGGCAAAGCCATATTTTGTGGAAGAGAAGCTGCATTTCCAGTGTTTATTTCTCTGTTATTGCAGGAATTCAAAATGGATGTAAGAAAATGCCATCAGGATTGACTCTTGTTTTGTTTGGATCCTGGACAGGTCTCTGTGGAAAACATGGGAGGAGCACGGGAGACAGAGAAGAACCAAGAAGACGTGTCAAAAAGACAGCGATGGTCAAAAGAGTGGTCAGCAGGAAGTGGGACAGGGCTGGGGATGTGTTTCTGAAGGATAAAAACGGTAGGGAGAGTTAAAAAGCAGGGATGATACAGAGCGGGCAAATGCTGAGATGAGCGAGAAGGGCTGCTAAGAGACCAAGTGCCATCTGCTTCAGCATGGAGATCTGTCCAGTTTGCTTTTCCAGGGGTGGAAGCAGGGGTCAAGTAAAGGAGAAAAGAAATAATTTAATAATTCAGTGGTGAAAGCTTATCAGAATACAGTGGACAAAATCCAAGGGGTTCCAATATATGTGGCAGGATAAGGTTATCTGAAGTAGATGTGACTTCTTGAATGGTGGTGGGACTTGTAGATTTGGACCAAAAACCAGTAATTTAGAAGCAGATTAAAAATAGCTGAGGTGGGGCTCAGTCCTCAGTGGGCTGAGGTGCTCCTTCCCTGAGCTGGAAGAGGAAGACTTGCAGCTTCATCAGCTGTTGGGCTCTGCAAGCAGGGCAATGTCCATGGGGATGTAAGTGCAGGAGAGATGCTGCCAGTGATCTTTCACGTTGGGCACCTCTTATCTGTCTCCAGTTTTTCTCTCTCTCAACCTCTGCATGCCTTATTGATTTCAGACTCTGTATTTTGGTTCAGGTAAATCAGAAGTGTTTGTCACCTAGCATGGTCATGCTGAGAGTATAAAGCTTTTTACAAAGCTTTTGGTGACCTTTAGCTAATGGGAAATCAATGACCTGAGTTTATATAAGCATTTCTCAAGTCTTGGGTAATGCTGTGCACAGTGGGGACCAGCCTTGGCATAATAGGGCTGCCCAACAGTAGTCTGGGGTGGGCAGGTCTTCTGGATAGAAGTTCTTGAATCAGATCAAAAAGACCTAGACTTGTGTTTCTGGATTATCTTTAATTGTGTCTTTTATGTTATAAGTGTGAATGTGTGTATGTAAAGTCAGGTGTCATGATCTATCCACAGTTCTGAAATGGCTAAACAAACACATGAGCTTTTGATGGGGTGAAATACATGCAAGTTACAGCCTTCTGTTTTCTATAGGCTGAGGATCACGTTTGCGACTACAGCTGGTTTGTTGCAATGAATTATCATTTCTGGGGTGATCACTCCTCCCTGTTAATGCAGTTTCATTCTTCAGTCCTCCTAGGCAAGCCCCTGTTCTGTCCCGGGGATGCTTGTGCTTTACAATCACTGGGCAAAAGCATGTTTTGTGTTGGGTGAGGGACAGTCAGCCTACAGGAGTGGCTGTGGCAATCCCTCTGGCTGTACATCCCTAAGCCCACTTGCTTTGTCCTGTTCCAGCTACTGCTAGCAGCCAGAGTGATCCCAGCACACAGAAACGCATAGGAGGTTTCATGTAAACATGAGGAGGAATTTTTTTGCAGTGAGGGTGACAGTCACGGGAACAGGCTGCCCAGGAGGGTTGTGGAGTCTCCTTCTCTGGAGACATTCAAAACCTGCCTGGATCTGTTATTGTGTGACTTGGTCTAGGTGATCCTGCTCTGGCAGGGGGGTTGGACTAGATGATCTTCTAGGTCCCTTCCAACCCCTAACATTCTATGATTCTATGAGACATAGCCACTGTGCACACTAGCCAGTTTTCACTGCATGGATCCAGGGATTACAGCAAGTCCCTGGTTAGTGGTGCTGGGAGCTAATATCTGCTTCAATTTGGTGGAATCAGGATCTTGTTGGTTTTTCCTTTGCTCATTTAGATGCCTCAAATCAGAGCTTTCTGGATTTCTTGGGTTCTCAAAATAGCATCAAGTTTCCTTCTAAGACCTGCCAGCTGCAACAGGAGAAAGAACGTAGTGTATGGGACCAGTAAAACTCAGCATTATTCCACCAAATGAAGGCAACTCTCAGATTGATTTTGTATCATACACACAGATTTTCCTGGGGAAAGTGAGGGTGCTAGAAGCCAGGCTGAAAACAAAAACCCTTCTTAAGACCGGGACAAACCATGTTTCTGTTCCACCCCACAGCATCAGGTAGAGGCTGAGTAGCAAGATGATTCTGCTGTGTGGTGAGGTCTCCTTAACATACAAACCTGGGTCAGGTTGGGACCAGGTCCCCCAGCACAGCCATTGCCCCAGGCCACAGCACAGTTTCTGGGAGAAAATCTGTTTAACGTAAGATGCAAAGTGACTTTCATCAGCAAGTGAGAATGTGAATTCAAGATGTTGGGGCAGGTTCCAGATGCTGTTGCACTTTGCATTTATTACATTTTTTAGAGCTTAGCAAAAGGTCAGTGTGCTTGGATCCAGTTCCTGACTTTTGGAAAGTGTGCAGGTTTGGAAGCAATGCTTTTTATTTTATTTGTATTAGGAAAACAGCCTGCTTGCAAAGTTTGCCTTTGGAATTGAGATGCTAGCTTAAATACAACTCTGGGTTTGTCAATTTAGGTTAAAGAGACAACTAGGGGCAAGTTAGTTTGAGTATTTTTTCCTTTTTTTTTTTTTTCCTTCCAATACAAAGGAAAAGGCTTTCATTACAGATTAAGTTGCTATTGTCAGTGTTAGCTTTTTTTTTTTCACTTCCACAGTGATTGAAAGGAAATTTCCAGTACAGCATAGTTGCCATAGACAGTTTATTTGCTAGAACGTTTTGGTTGTTACTCTGACTTACTCCTTGCAGTGATGATATTTAGTCCAACACACAGCAATTGACTGTTTTGTTCTTAACTCTGACCTTGATTATTTTATTTGTTGGGGATTTTTTGTTTTTGTTTTGTTTTGCCCCTTTTTTGTTTGTTTGTTTGTTTGTTTTGTTTTTTGTTGTTGTTTTTTTTTTCTGATGTTTGCTTTGGTCAAGCCTGTTACCATGCTACAGAGATGATAATGCCACTCAGATGTCCATGAAATCCTTCTATAGGATTGTTTCTTCGGTTTTTACAGACCTGGGTAGTAGTGGGAGTTGAGAACAATGTCAGGAGGAATTCCATTGGGATGGAATTAATATGCTAGTGAAGGACCAACATGTGCAAGGTGTTGGAGACAACCTGTTTTTTCTCTTGTCTTAGAATCATAGAATCTTCTAGGTGTATTTGCCTCCAAGACCTCATTTGGTACCTTTGCAGTAAAAATGTGGAAACTACATGTGTTTGGCTTGATCTACCTGACCCTGGCAAGGCATTTCTGAGGCCATTGTTTTAGTGCAGCTCACTGACTTGCAGCTGCAAAGCTTGACAGTGTGGCACAGAGACATTGCTCTGCTCAGCCCTTTTTAGACAGTTACCCAAAGATAGCATAAGCTCCATTTGGATTTGTTTTTCTTCTTTTCTTGTTTGATCAAAAGCAACAGGGGTATTTCCCTCCTGAAAGACCAGCAGTGTTGGATTTGAGAGAGGATGAGGTCAAGAAAAGGCAGGAAAAGGCTGTCTCATTGTCTTTTCAGTTACTCAGATGCTTTTTTGCACCTGCACCAGACTTCCACTGGTGAGAACGGGGGCTTTGCTGGGCTCCCAGAATGGTGCTGTCAGAGAGGAAATATCTTCAACTTGCCAGTTGCATCCTGTGTTTTCCTTTTCACTCTGTCATTACAGAGTGAAATCCCAAGCTCAGTTCAATCCCTCCGAGGTCTCTGGAGCAGGTCTGAGGAGGCAGCTGTGTCTGCAGAGCCCACCATAGTGCTGGGCAGGCACCAGCTTCCATCCCAGAAGTGATGGAACTGAAAGTAGCTCCTCAGTAGGGTCTTTCTGGCTTGGAGCTGTGTCACAGCTATACCTTTTCCACTTCTGCAGTTAGCCTGGAGATGGTTTTGTATCGTGCTGTAAAACTGTCTTTAGGATTATGGCATTAACATAAGCAATGACGACTGAAATTACAGGGAGGTAAAGCTGTGTCTTCTTCACCAATGCAACCACTGCCTGACACATATAGTTAACTATAACTTCTGTGCCTTACTAAGCACACTGTGGCATAGGAGGGGAAGAAAAACCCAGAATTAGCTGTGTGTATTGGCTGAATATCTTGACTAACATCAATTGGACTGCATTCCCTGGGAAAATCTGGGGGTTTTTGTTTTGTTTTGTTTTGTTTTGTTTTGTTTTAAAAAAAACAAGTAGAACAGAAAGGAGTGGGGTGAGGATTGGAGAGCAGTTTTACCTTCACCTCCTGCTAGGGATGTGGAGGAGATTGGCACATATGCGAGGTTTCAGGCCAGGCTTGCAGGGGAGGTCTGCTCTGGGATTTGCAATGTCAGCCTCATCCCCACCTACACTTACATTGTTGAATTTCATTTGGTTTCCCTGTGCCCAGCTCTCCAGCCTGTCCAGATCTTGCTGGATGGCAGCACAGCCTTCTGCTGTATCAGCCACTTCTCCCCGTTTCATGTCATCAGCAAAATCGCTGAGGGTGCACTCCAACCCTTCATCCAGGTGATTGATGAAGATATTGAATAAGACTAGACACAGTCCAGACCCCTGGGGAACACCGCTAGCTACAGGTCTCCAACTGGACTCTGTGCCACTGATCAGGGCCTTCTGAGCTCTCCTGGTCAGGCACCTCTCAACGCCTGCAGGCTGCTGCTTTCTGATGGAAGTCAGTGCAGCTGGTGCCACAGAAGCACAGGCTTATCAGGAGGCTGGGCTGGAAGACTGAAAGGCTTTTAATGCTTTGACATTTACACAGCCACCCCCTTTTGTGTTCTGTGCTGTCATCAGGCCAGGAGAGTGGAAATCACCAGCAGCCAGGTGACTTTATGGGCTTCCTTCTCATTAGGAACATCCATCCTTTCTTTCTCCAGTGAAGTTCTCTGCAAATAGAGATTTTGCAAAATGAGAAGTTTAAGAATGAAAAAGAAAGAAGGGAGAATAAAAATATTTTAAGAATAAAAGATTTAAGAAAAGAAGAAAAATATTTAAGAACAAAAAAGAAGGAAGAAGGAAACAGAATTGACAGGCTATGTTTCTGGGATGTTTCAATAGCATTTTAATCCAAATAAATTCCTGTATGTATATGTCTTGGAGCTGCCTTTGAATTGCCTTTCCCAAGAGCATAGGACACCGGGAACACAGCTGTATCCAAAGCCTGGGATATACAACTAATGAGTCCATAGAAAGGGGTTTCCATTCTTTGTTCTGCAACTGGGTCACACTCCAATATTCAGTGAGTCATTTCTTCCAGTTTTCCCAAGGATATAACTTCTAACTTGTTTCTAAAGATTCGGAAAAGCTCTGGGTCCAGACTGATGCACAGCATTACAGAAAATACGTTTTAGGTTAAAGGTTGCAACAATGAAATGTTTTCTATTTGCTACATCAGACTGTGGTTCCGTGGCAAGTTAAGCTAACAGGTGACTGCTGTGGCGCCTGTAGGGAGGTACTGACCTATCACAAATCTTATTTTGTTGGACACCTTGTACAGAGGTTTTAGTTTATGCTATTTAACCTTAATCTAAATAAATCTCATTTGATAGATTAGTTGGATCCATTCCTGTTGTGTTTTTCCAGGATACGTGGTACGTGCCTTGTATTATCTCCAGAGAGCTGTACACAGGATTTTCTGCATGCAATAGTCTCTGGATTTTAGTAACTTACCGGGCAGGTTGATGGTAAGTTGACATATGTCTAGTCCTGTTGGCACCTTTTTAGTTTTATTTTGATGTAGGAAACTGCAGTGTGAAACAGGCTTTTTTCCTGCAAATATTTTTTTTTCCTGTGGTGTTTGTTGTTGTTGTTTTTTTGGTTTTGGTTTTTTTTTTCTTTTCCTATTCATGATTTAACTTTGCCTGCTCTGCCTATTTTAAAGAATGAAGTAGGCCTCCCTGCTCCCACACAGGCACCTTCTGAAGAGTACAACAGACTCAGTTTTGCAGTCTGTGCAGTTTGAGTGTGTTAGATACTCTGATCTCTAGCACCAGCTATTAGGGCTGTGTTTAGTGAAGCAGTGTTTGAGCTTATGTTTGAGCTTATGGAACTGGGAGAAGACTTTAGAGATGTGGAAGAAGAAAAGTTATTCTAAGAAACCAGTATACTCTCAGGAGCCTCAAGGCCAGCAAGAAGGACTAGAAATAGGTTATCTAAAGCCCAAGCAAATAAAATATTCTTATTATAACACCATGGGCATTATGCCAGCTCTCTGTAAGCAGTATTTCTCTTTTCATTTTGCTTTGCCAGTTAATTGGACATCTATTATTTCATTATTTCAGCAGGAAACGTAGTCTGAGTGATTACTTTGGTACCCAGCCCAGTGCTAATGTGCACTTTGAGCCCTGATCTGTGGAAATGCTTCCGGTCAGTCTCTGCTTCTTCTCCAGATGTGTATGTGAATTGTCAGTTCTGCTTGGTGACATTTTCTAGGGATGGCAGTTCTGCAACATGCTCTTCCAGCAGGCAGCTCTTTGCATAATGTTCAGGGCCATGCAATGGTGGAGGGTAGAGGCAGCTCCTCCTTCCCTGTCTTCTGCACCTCTCCCTTCCTGGGGGCCAATTTTGCTGGTCCCTGGGGACATCTGGGCAGCTGGAGAACAGAGCCATACAGCATGTGCCAGGGATGTGGCAGCCCAGGGCTGGTCTCCCAGTGCTCAGTTCCCTCTGCCAGGCTATTTCAACCACAGTTACATCCAGAAACATTTGTGGAAGCAGCTAATTTTAAGATGGTACAATTTCTTTTTTCTTTTTTTTTCTCCTTTTTTTTTTTTTTTTTTTTTTCAGGATCCTGATTTTGTAAACAAGCTTGTTTACCCTTCCCACCCAACTCTACGGTTATCCACCCACAGCCCAGGAATGCAGAGCAGAGTCTGAGCACAGTTATAGCTGCCTGCCTGGATGCTTCTAATAAATTGTTTGCAGACAAGCCTTAGACCTGCAATTACTCACAGGAATTATTCAGCAAATAGTTTTGAATAATGAATCCCTTTGAGAAATTTGAGTTGTTTTGCAGGCAGATTCCAGACAGAGAACATGCTCAGAAGTCACAGCTTTTAACACATTTTCCTCTCTGTTTGCCAGACTGTGGAGTTGTCACAGCATCCCTTTCCATTACCTTCACACAGCATCAAAATGCTCCACCAGACATGTGATGTTGGCTGAGAGTGCCTCCTAGAGTCTTCTGCTCTGATAGAGCCACAGACACCCTATGCCCACAAGTCCCTCCGCATCCCCTCCTTGATGGTTGCTGTTTTTCAAGTCCAGCTTTCCTGGAGCTGGGCAACAGGGATGTCTTTGTCCATAGATGCTATAGGCAGTACTTGGAGAGCAAGACCCTGCCTGGTGTCACCGCTTTTAGCCAATATTGCCACTATAATCTGCAAAATCTGCATCTTAAAGTTCCAGTGAGCGTTTGAACAAGGGGACTGTAAAATACAAAGAGTCAGGAAAGGTCTGGGTAAGAATTTGACATCCTGAGAGCTAAGAGAGGATGAAAAAGCAGCCTGTGAGGTCAAGTTTCTGTGGGTTTGTTCCAGCTCCTGCCCACCAGACAGTGAAGCACGGTATGTGATGTTTTATAGCTGGGCAATAGTGAGCTCTTGGCAGGGAAGACAGAAATGACTGGCACCACTTTGCAAGATAAGTCTGCTTAGTCCTTGAGTCCCATCGAGGGGCTGATTACTGTGGAATAAAAAGATGGCATTTTCCAGCAGGGAGCCATGAGGGCAAGGAGTTGAGGACCTGGTGGTTTTTTTGGGCAAATGCCTTTCAGTCACCTACTCTGGACCTGCAACTGTCCAAAGCTAAAGGAGGCACAGATCAAAACCGGGTAAGCACACTCATAGGTAAAGAACAGAGGTCATAGAGTGAACAGGAGAGTTAAGCCTGGCAGCATAAATAACCTAATGGTTAAATACCGGGACGTGTCACTCGCACAGTCCTGAATCTGTATTGGCTTTTACAAACCAGAAAAAGGCTCTCACACCAAAGGGGAGAGGAGAACTAATTGCCACCAAGAGATCTGCTCAAGCCTGGTTCAGAGATGCATTTAGGGTAAACAACATGGAGAGGTGTGGGGGAACCATGATGCCAAAATGGTCCATTGTTCATTTTGGAGCTGCTAGAGAGGCTGGTGGTGCTGCCTGTGCAGAAGGCTTGCAGACACCCCAGACCACGTGCTGCACTTGTCCCGTGCCCATCGCAAGGAGCCAGCATATCTCTGTAAATAGATAGGCTGTGCTCTAATCGGGCGCCTTTGTTTGCATATTTGAAGCACTGTGGACACAATCTGTCAGTGGGAGGGCAGTGGAGAAGGAAACAGCTTTAGACGCTTGGACACAAATACCTCTGCCTGAAAAAAGGATGGGAATACAAATTAACTTATGTCCCTGTTGAGCTCTATGCATTTAGATTTACAGATTCTACATTTTCAGCTGCGTTTGAAAAACAGCCCAAAGTTCCCACAACGTCTTCGAAAGGGCCGAGGTGGGAAATTCCCTTTCTCGGGATGTTTAGCCACCTAGTGCCCAGCTGGGGAATCTCAGCCAGCAGCCTTCTGGGGCCTTGTGGAGGCAAAAGCACCGGGGATGACTGTATTAGAACATATGTATTTTAAGCTAACAAGGTGATGCAGGAGCTTAGATTTAGGGACCTCTGTGGATGAGACAACAGCACTTATTGGTATCTTTTTTTCTGACAGCAGATCACAAAATCTTAAATTGTTCCACTGCAGTCATTCCTGCATCTTTGAAAAGCTGGTGGTGGAAAGAATGAAGAAGGGAGAGAAGCAAAGACCCACTGACTTGAGAGATGAGTATCACAAAGGGCAATAGAGTTGGATAGGAAGGAAATGGCAGAAAGGACAGGGATGTCCTAGGAGAACATCAGGCAAGGAAACAAGTTGCACCAATCACCAGTCTGGATCTGTCTTGGTTTTCTCATCCTTCAGACAGTGTTTCACTCCTGCTTCAAAGTGTTTCACAGATCTGATGGTGGGGCTGAAGCTCTGAAGAGGAAGCCCTTTGCCTTGTTTTCAACTGGCTGAGAGCATGTGTCATTGCTCTTCCCCTGATGCTCAGGAGATACTCAAAGAGATGCTAGTGATGGACAAGACCTGTCTCTGTGTAGCAGGCAGGTTTGTCAGATATCAAGGGAGAATAACCGCACTACTGACCCAAACAGACCCAACACCAGAGCAAACTCCCATCTGGCTGGAAGGCAAAGTATTATCTGAGACATCAGACCATAATGGCTTCTCTCTCTCTCTCTTGTTGCTATGACAGTTTGCAAATGATGAAGAAATTCTCAGTAGGTGGAGAAGGGTGAGAAGGCAGAAGATAGAGATGGAGCTGAAGAATCACAGGTAAGCAAAGCCTGCCAGAGCACCCTGTTTGTCCATTAGTCAGTGTATCAGCTCTCTCACTTGCTACGTCTCCTATAGACAGGGCATAAGCAGCACAGGCATCCATTTCTGGAATGAGCATTTGGCATTTCTCACCATCACCAGGTTTCATTGGGAAAGGGCGACTTGGAGAGCCACTGTCAGATATGAATCCTTGCTGCTATGAGATGCAGCTTTAAAATGGCAACCTTGGATACTGCTGAGGAACAAACAGCACAGTGCCTGGGCAAGGGCTTGGTGCTTTTCCTAGCCAGGAGCTGACTGAGGAGAGAAAGTCGTGTCCTAAAGAAGCCTCCCACAATCATCCCACATGTAACTGGAGGACATTAATGAAGAGACAGGCACCCAGGATGGGTGCTCTACCATCTGGGCAAACAGTTTGCCCATCTCAGGCATTAGCTGGCATCATCACAGCATGGAGTATGGTGGCTGGCTCAGCAACAGGGATGGGCAATTACATGCATGTCTGTCTGCCACATTGTGCTGCCAAGTAATCCGGTGCTGTAGGCATCTGCTGCGACCAGGGATCAGATTTTCAAAGCTATCAGCCCTCTAAATATGCCAATAGGTGACTAATGGCTTCTAAGTGGACTATGCTCTAACATCCTGAGACTCACAGAGGGGCTGAGAAGAGACAGGAAAAGGCTCAGGGCTTTGTGTCATGTTGAAAAAAAGCTGCATATCACAAGTGTTTTGGAAGAATATGTTTCATGTCTAATATTAATTTCTAATGGAAGGAAAAACCTGAAAGAAGTACCTGAAATATTTCAATTACTTTATTGATTTGTATTATAAAGTATGTGTTACTAAACTGTTTTCTGTTGTGGTTCTGCAGATAAGCAGTATCCTTGGCAAGGATTTTCACAAGCCCCTCGTATATTCCTGTAGATTGCAAAATGCAGCTCTGTGGAGTTCAGCTCACCCCATCTATTTATCTTAAAAGCAAGTATCAAAATATCACTATAGCAGGTACACAAACCATCTCAAGTAGTGTCCTTCTGTTGGTCTTAAAAATGGAAATAAAATATCGCAAAACATAGACACCATCAATGGCTGGAATAAAAATAGAACCATTGCTTCATGTTGGGTTTTTGTTTGTTTTTAATTATTTTGCAAGTTTAAGGGTCATAAAAAAAATCCAGTTTTGCTTTCTGCTTTAAATGCTCTGTATTGGAGGAGTCTAGGTCAGAACAGGGATAAGGCTTTTCTCCCCAGAAATGAAAATTGATGTAAGTAACAATATCCATGTCTCTGACCTATGAGGCACCAAGCTGGGGAAGAAGCTACAGTTCAAAATCACCTTGAAATCATCAGAATATATTTTCCAAATTGTTTTTATCTCCAACTTGGAAAACTGTAGTAAGATCTAGACTCCATGCCTTGCAAAAATTAGTGGTTGAAGTAGCTCATCTGTAAATAATTCAACTTCCATTCATATGGAATGAAGATTCCAGTATCTCATCAGGTCATCATAACAACAGTCAGCATCTTGTAACTTGTTTCATCACAAATCCCCCTGGAAATTTCCTTTTTTTTTTTTTTTTTCCCTTGAGACACAGTGCTGTAGTCTTGAGCAAGAGTGGAATGTAGGGCAACAATTCTGCTGAGGCATCAAAAAGATTTCAAAGTTGAACTCTAAAAAGAAACCCTCTCAATTTCTCTATCTGATATATGTTGCAGAAGCGTGTGAATTACATTTAATGGCCTTTCTTTGTAGGGTCCAGAGTCTCAGTGATTTTAGTTCTGGATTCTTTTCAACCCGATTTATAATTTGACATAACTTTTCAAATCAGGTTGATTACATAAAGTCTGCATGGTGCAGTTCAAGGATGGCTTAGGAATCCTGGGCTGTTTCCTACAGAGCTGGAACAAGACAAAACACAATGGGCCATCATTTCAGATATCCCGGAATCCACTCGCATGACACTAGAGTGTTTCTAGGGCACAGTGACATGCCCAACTGTTATGGAGATCTGGGTGATAAAAGTACTAATAACTTCTCAGGAGGTCTAATGAGGTATCACATTGCAGCAGCAGGCCTAGGAATATGCTTGACTTCCTATTCATTTCATATCATCATAAGGATCTTTGGACCAACTACATAACAGAGCAATTTATTACTTCTTCAAGAGCTGCGGGATCTGTGATGATGGAGATTAAATCCAGATACCAAATGTCGAAAGCCCTGAAAAAATCTTGTGAAAAACTTTTTCCATTAAATTCTATGCTCTTATTTTGTGTTGGACCAGAACCTACTGTTGGAAAAACCCTATGAAGCCAGTGATTCTGGAGAAGAAGTGTGAGTGGTCAGCTCCTTGGTCACGTCTTGAGGAGAGTCTTAACTCTCCATTGTCAGACTCCTTGGAAGCATATTTGCAAGCACTGAAATATCCACTGTTGGTTTTCTCTCTGACCAGGCTAGAAGTCATAGTAACTAATTTCACATAACCAGAGTTGACAGCAGAGAAACAAATGATGACCTCCATTTTTGGCTTAGATTTGGGCACCAGCCCCAAAATGAGAATACCTTCGTGTAGTACAAATGTTCAGGTTCTCAATTTGTCTGCAAAAGCCAGAAAAAAAAATATGAGAGAAGGCTTCCCTTTGGCCAAACCACAATACTTCATTCCTGATCCTTTGTTTGCTTTTTTGTTGGAAGTTCCACCTGTGGAGCATTTAGTTTTCTGGGTCTCAAAGCATGGCTTTCCTTTAGCAGGCTGTTTAAATATTTACCTTCTCTGCCCTTCCCATCCCACCATAGTTCAAAGCAGAGAAGGGAACATTTATCCATGTGCAGACTGGAAGTTTGTCTGAGCGGGTAACAAATATTTGCAGTTTAATAAAGACTGGAGCTTTCAGTCTTTGGGAACATGTATTTCAGCCTCAATTTGGAATAGGTGATGAGGTGATTACTAAACCCTGGTTGCCATGGGGAAGGGAGGAGGGTGATTGCTTTTTGATTGAAAAAACTGAGAGGTACCTACAGTAACTTATTACTACTACACACTCAAGATGCACTTGGTGTCAATGCGTCTTACAGGGAGCAGCAGTCAGTCTTACTAACATCTAAGGAGTCAGCTTTAACAACATTAGTTACTGATGCTGAAGGTCAGCTTTTAATGACTGGCCATTCCTTGCAACATCCCTCGAATTTTGTGCTACTGTGGGAGTGATTCTCACGAGGTTTGTTGATTGAATTTGGGAGCAGTTCGAGGGTACTCACAAATCAAGCAGACAGTTGGCCACCTACAAACAGGTGCTTTGGCAGCGCAAAGCATTGGTTTGAAATGGAAACTGGAGGCTGAGAGCTTCTTAATAAGTCAGATTATTGAACTGTCATGATGGAAAGCAGCTCCTGCCTTAAAATTCAAAGATCTTAGAAGGAAAGCTGTACAGTGTTGGGGATGTTCATGGGCTGACAAAGATGCCCCAGCTGAGTAGTGTGTATCAGAGGGTTTGAATTTGATTTGTGTTTTGGTGCTTGGAGCACAAGGAAGAGGCTGTCTCCTTGATTAGGTAGTCTTGACTCTTCCCACCCTGGGATAAAGCTGCAGCAATACCTCCCCAGGAAGAACAGAAAAGCAAAGGGAATATGAGAAGGGACTGAGGCTCAAGTGTAGAAGAGTTTCTTTTCCATCACTTTGGTGATCACTTAAGAGTGGAGACCCCATGGCCTCCACAAGTGCTAGTGACTGTGAGAAGGTCTGCCACCATCTCATGGCTCTTGGAGAGGCATCCTGACACCAGTCTTTTCACCATTTGTGAAAAGCCAAACTGGCTGAGATGGAGCTGAACACATCTTCAAGAGCTTGAGACTGACAAAGAGGGGTGAAACAGATCGTGGCTGCTTTATCTGCTGGTGCTGAGAAGCACTGAGCATCTTCATCTCTTACTCCCCTCTCCTGCAGAGCATGTCTGAGGGCAGCTCTTGGTGTCTTGTTTGTCTAAAAATGGGCCGTATTTTGGGTGCAATCATTGAAAATACAGGCTAACTCCTTCCTCCTTTACCAGTTGTCCACCCAGTATTGCTGTGTAGCTCCCATGCTACACACAGGTTCCCAGCCAGCTTGTTTGCCCTGGGTCACTGTAGGTTTTATACATTTTTCTTTTTCTCTGTTTAGTGCATGTTGGAAACAGCCCCCAAGTTGCCAAAATCTTTGGAGTGACAGTTCTCTTTTCACCATCATTAATGATCAGACAGCAGTGGAGACACATCACTGTAATTGTGTTTGTCTCCTTCACTGGCTTTTCCTTGTAAATTTGTTTCTGGATGACATATATGTTAATGGCTGGGTAGTTTCGATGTGTTTATCTTTTGTGTGCTGTATGTTTTGGATATAGAAGCACTGAGAAGAGATAAGTGCATAGAAACCACTTCTGCATTAATGCTAGTAATTCTGAGATTATAAATATATATGAGAGAGTGTCCGTGATTATATTTTAATGTTTTGTTTAATGCATTGACTCTCTGGGGGCAAGAGAAGAAAAACCACACATTTGTAAAATTTAAAGAGCTAGCAATAAAAATAGGAGCAAAGAAAGGACAAATTAAATAACCATGCTTTCAAATGTATGCAGATAGCAGCTCCTTTGATGACCTGTTTCTTGCAATGGAGTCTGTACAGGTCCAGTCTCTCCTTTCCTGGACCAAAGCCTTGGGCTGTGGAGCCTGTGAGACCAGGCTCCCTGCATCTCCTTGGGAATGGCAGGACTGAGGGAGGTCAAGTCCCAGCTTGTGAATTAATATGAGGGAGGCACGGGGAGAGTTGCCCAGCATTTTCCATTAGAGGTGGCCATGGAAAGACAACAAGGAAAGCCAGTTGTCCTCCCCTTCCCTAGGTGGGAAGGGGAGGTGGGAGGGGTGGAGAGATGAGACATATATGTTAAGACAATTTCATGTAGTCCCCATGTTGTCTACCTGGTTCTTGAAGCAGCTTCTCCTAGCAGAGGAAGTGCAGGGGAGTGCTCAGCTAAGATTACTTTGTGTTCTTTCTTCCTGCTTTACAATCTAAGATGTTTTCAACTCTGTACAGTGTCCAGCTTTTTGTTGAGGGTCACACTCCATCATCTCCCCTCTTTAGTTGCAGATTTATTCCAGAAGAGCATGCCAAGGAATACAAAAAGAAAAATAATGCTTAACTTTTCTCACAGTTGAGAAAGGACTTTGGGAAAAAAACAAATAACAACAATCAAAACATTTCCCATGGGTAAAGGCTGCTTGACCAAACTTGCTCACAATTATCAGCTAAAATGAAACAATATTTTTCTCTTTCTCACTCTTTTTGTGTCCTTCTCACCATTAGAGGACATCTCCCATAGGGCAAGTTATGGACCTTCATCAGAAAGTGCCATGCCATGAGAATGCCATCATGAGAAGAGTCTATGGGTTAATGGCTGTAAGTTTGCACTACAAGGATAGGCAGCAAAGAATGCCTCTGGTTGCCTGGTTGGTTTAACAGCTGTTTAAAAAACAGCTGTTTTAAAAGCTGTTTATCAGCTTCACATCTGCAGATAAAAAATTTAAGGTCTTTCTGTCCAATTGTGTTATGTTTTCCCTGTGTCCTGGTGGTGTCTCTCTTGGCTTCCTTTGGTGGTGAGCATGGAGGGAGGGGAGCTGCCCCATTAGCACTGCCCAGACACATCACACTGCCCCTCAGTGTTCCAAGTTTCACTTTTTGCTTGATGGATCAAGAAATTGGGGAGTTGTTTATAGTTGCCAGGAATTGTTGTTTATTGTTGCTGGCTTCCAGCTCTGGCACCATGCTGTGCAGAAAAGCTTTGCTGTTTCCATGACAATTTTGGCAGCTTTTTGTGCTGTCCTGCCTAGACTTCAGGAAGGGGATTAGGGAGAGGAGATCAAGAGTAATTTGTTATTTTACTTGAGTGCAAAGACTTTCCCACCCCACACATTTTTCTCACACTGTGCTTGTAGATGCAGATGTGGCTGCTGTAGATGTGCTTTTCTTCTGGGACGTGGGTCTGTGTAGATCCATTTAATTCTCCTTCAGTTGGTCCTGTGTGACATAATAATGGTTAAGGCATGAGTTTCCATTGCCAGCCTGTGATCATAGATATTCACTGAGTTTTGGAGGGAACAGGGTGTGTTGAACTTGATATGACTACACAATTATTGGTTGGGTAGTGTAATTATATGCAAGTCTTCCTTGTTTCTGAAATATACAAGAAAAGCCCATATAGATGGAAACCTATTTCTTCTTCATTAACTTCATTTTCACTGTAAGAGGCCGTACATCATCAGACCGCTGCATTGTTCCCACAAAAGGGCAAGCCTCAGGAAGGGGCTTAATACCCCTCACAGCAGATTGTTGGAGGACTCCCTGGAGATATAGTTGCCCGTTCTGGTTCCTGAGGGTCCATGTGGAACAAGTGGATGTCTGAAAAAATCTAACCTTGAGACCAAAGGTAAACTGAAAACCTTAGTGAGAATTTTACCTTCCTGCAGGGAGAAAAATGAATACATTGCAGCTCAGACCCCTTGGAAAGATCTAATGAGGTATTTATTTCAGATATAAATTTGACTACTTAAAAATGACACCTTTGTATTCAGCCTCCGATGCCAGATCCAGCTCTGACTTGTAAATTAGGAGTAGATCCATTAAGTCGATGGAATTACAGCAACTGATGTGACAGCAGCCTCACCTTGACAGTATTTCATTTACTGTGGGCTTTGCACTAATCTCCTGCTGGTATAAATTGGATGAAACTGCCGAAGTCAATAGTCGTGGAGAGGGAATGAAAGAGAAGCAGGAGCTGCATGTTTTCAGGCAGCAGATAACCTATGCACACTCTCTTGCCACTGAGGAGGCAGCATCCCCACTGCCTCACTGGGCACTCAGGATCCTTGCTGGAGCAAGGGCACCACACTTGTTTTTGCACAAACTCTTGATCATCATTTCATGTTTCTGCATGGCTGCACCTCTGTACCTTCTCCCCAGTGTGCCATGTGAACCTCACAGGGATGCTCATCCTACACCAGCCTCGTTTTCCTCCCACTCATAGAGGAGTGTTTGTCATCTTTGCTGGGGATTTAGGAGGAAAATTGTTCACACTTTTGCCATTGCATAGCCTTTTCTTGATGCAGTTCTGCCAGATGCCTTTAGGTCATTGCCTTTTGAAACAGAATATCCCAGTTTTTGTCCGCTCCAAATACTGATCTATACTATGATGCCTTGATGGAATCCTATGATGCTGTGCAGGAACTTATTTTATCCTTTTTAGGATTTTTTTTAGGAAAAAATCTCCTTTTCTCTTTTTTAGGAAATCTGGGTTCTGTTCTCACCTGAGGGAGGCAATTAGGGAGATTACTGAGTCACAGATACTCAGCAATTACACTGACATCTCAGGTACAGGTACCACTTAACCTGCTGCTGGTTGTTCATGTTCGTGCTGGAAATGGTCTTCCTGCAGGCACGTGGTTTTGTGAGATCCTTGGGCTGGCAATGATTGCTGCAGATTTAATAGCGTTATTAGTTTAGCCAATCAGACTTTTATCAGAAGATATTAGCAGGTGCGTGAGAGCTTTAATATCCTGGGCAGCTCTTTTTCTTCTCCAGTAATTGCCTTAAGGTGTTTTTTATTTTACTGTCTGGATTTTCTTTCATTCCCCTTTTTTACTTTTTGACTGATTTCCTGAATGTTTTGCCATATTTTCTTTCCTCATTGAGAACTAGCAGCTCATGACTTGTGAGCACCAGGTAGTGGAATACACCTGCCTAAAGACCCATTCATACACCTCTTTAATTCAATACCTCCATTCTTGTGAATGGCTGAGGAGAGGAAAGCAAAGGTTGACTGAAAACACCTCAAGAGGAAAATTATGAAAGGCAAAGACTGTGCAGCACCTGGGGTAGCAGCATGTCCCTACAGCCACCCTGAGTTGCTGGAGCATCACTGGCTTGTAGGTGGCAGGTCCTTGCAGCCACTCTCTGCAAGCTCAGCCTCACTGCAGTGATTAGAAATGAGAGTTGTGTGATCTCCCCAGCCTGCACTGGCCAAGTGTTAACAGATCTCCAGGTTGTGGCTAAGTCTATTTCATGCAGCATGGGAGCCAGCCTAGGAATCCTTCCTGTTGGCTCTGTTTGAGCATGTAGTCCCTTGGTGTTTGGAGGTGCAGAGCTGAGAGATTCAGATCGGCCAAGCATCAGACAGCCATCTCTGTCAGAGGCAGGATCAGGGGCAAGGGCAAGGGAAGGCCAGGTAGATGGGACAGCCAGAGTAGCTCCTCAGCAGTGCTGACTGCTCACTTCTCTGCAGTTTGGCCCTAGAGAGCCTGGCAGAGGGCTGCAGCTGGGAAACACCTGGTTAAGGAGTGATTAATTTTAATAAATAATCCTATGGTGCACACAGCATTTTGTGCTCCACAGTATCTGTCTGTTATCATAAAGCTCACAGAGACAGGGGTAAAGCGTATAGGACATGCTGTTAATTTGTGAATCTTTCAGGTGCAGAAATCTTTCATATGTGTTTTTTAAAATAAACTTTCCTCAGTTAATTCTTCCCATCGTTTGCAACATAAACTAGCATCTTAGGGTGCAATGAGGTAAGAAGGAAAACGTTGGGCATAGAAAATATTTAAAATCAAAGGTCACACTGCAGCTCCACGACTCTTTCTCTTTTGTTTCTCTGTATAGTGAGGTTAATGACAAGATAATCAGTGCCCCCTGCTCTGGCAGTGCTGAGACAGCTCTTTACTGCTTCACTCAGGCACTGATCTCTTCAGGGGGTTTGTTGCAATTGGCAAGAGACATCTCACAGAAAGACTCTGGTGTAGATTCCTCACTTGGAGAAATGTTCTCTTCAAGTGCTGCACCCATCTTTATTGCTGAATAATAATTGCTTTATAATAATAATTAAAATAATTATTTGAATAAAATATTAATGAAAGAATTTAATTATATGGCTGCCTCACAACCTTCAGTGAGTGGAACCCTCGTGAGGTAGAAAGCAGCATACTTTTCTCTCCAGATCAGGCAGGTATCTTCTCCTCTACCCCAGACCATGTTTTCCTACTTGTTTCAGACTAAGACTGAAAAACATCCGTAAATCAGGACACTCAGGAACCTCTATCAAGGGGCTGGCAGGGAACTGGGGGATGGGCAGTTGCATGAGACTGCATTGACTTTACAGATGCTTTGTGTCCGTTCTGAGTCCTGGGACTTTGCCTAAAGATGTTTAACAGGCAGAGAAAGTAAATACTGCAGTTTCTGTGCCCCTGGCACTGACCTAACCAGTAGTCATTAATTCCCAGAAAATCTGGGAAAGTTTTAAATGATCCTGATATGTGCCAAGCGAGCAATACTTTCCTGGAGTCTGACTCCCAGAGAGCTCCAACAATCTCTTCGGTTGTACCTGCTCATAGCTGCTTTTTTTATTTGTTATTCTAGCAGCCACCAGTGATTTATTTTCCTGCTGAATATAATCACAAAAGTAAACTGAGCTGTGCTGATTTTTCCTAGAAAATTCACAATGAGTTCTCTGGTTCTTTACAACAAGGACATCACTGGAATCCCAGGCAGCTCCTACACTCTCCCCATTTTTTTAGATACTTCAAGCCAGGAAATCTCAGGTATTTGTTTATGGGATATGCTTTGGTGGCAGAAGTACAGGAGGAGGCACAGGAACTGTGCTGGCAGCTACTGGTTTAGCAGATTACTCATCAGCCAGCTTCCATCCTGGTTTGAATCCCAGAATCAATAAGTATATCATGTGAAATACTAACAGGCAGCAGTTGGAGTCCCCTCTTTGGAGGACATTCTTCTTTCTGGGATGCTCAGGATTGTTGTGGTGAAGGTGCTGACCCTGAGAAGACTGACAAATATTACAAGAGGGATGAATCAGTTGGTTTTGTGGTGTGGTGTTGCACTGGAGTGGGCACCATGCACTGTCTGCCGAGTCTGCTCAGCTCTCGTTCTGCAAGTGGATGAGTGAGCATTTCTCAGCCTGTGCTATGTCAGCATTAATGTGTCCTACCTCCAGGTGACTGGGTCTTGCAAAGTTTTCCTGATGATCAAATTATGCCATATCTGAATTCGTACCCTGCACTCCCCCTACTCTTTAGAACAGGATTCAGGGTAATGTGGAAGGTTTTTTGCTTAGTGACATAAGAACAGTGGTACCGAATAGACTGAACAAAGTCTAGCCCAGCATCCTGCTCTCAGTGGTGTCTGAGAGCATGTGTCCTAGGAAGGAGCAAGAGTGGAAGTTACAGTTTATATACCCAGTGCCCTCTAAGCCAAAAGTTGTATCATTGTTTTTAATAGCTCTTGATGGCACTTTCTGCTATGAAGAGTCCGGTCTCCTCTTGAACCCTTTTATTGCTTTCAGCCCTCACCATCTCCTCTGCCTGTTAGCTCAGCGACTACCACAGTGTGAGTAAAGGTGCTGCCTTGCCCTGACACATGCTGTCTAATCATTTCACTGGCTTCCCCTAAGTATTTTATTATAAAAAGTGATTCATCATTCCCCATGCAAGGGCTACATACTAGTCATGATTGTATATACCTCTATGATTCCTCATATAAAAGATTATATCTTTTTTCATCTCTAGTGGTTCACAGGCAGAAAATAAACCTGTAGCATCTTTGAGACAATACTGACCGTACAAGAACAGATCATACATATTCCTAGAGAGAGTTACTGAACAGCAACTCTCTGTAAGTCCTTACCACAGAAAAGGGATTCAAGTAGAGCTGTTTCAAATGCCTTATTTTGGTCATGCGGTAAAATCCCTCTATTTATTCAAATGCCAAAGCAGAAAAGAAAGACTGTTGGGGAAAGAGTGGGACAGGGATGCATTAGCAGCATTGCTGCTGGAAAACATTGTCCTTGAGACATCTAAAATTCACATTTCCAGTCTTCCTGAATGCATTTAGAGATAAACATTCTTCCTCAACCACACACCTAGTGTAAGACATTTGGCTTGAGCTCCTTTGAGGAAACCATCTGTGTTCACCAGCCAGACCTGTGTCTGCACCTGATTCCTCGAAGGGCCAGAAGTCCCTTAAATGACTATCAAAACAAGAATGCCATCTGAAACAAGAAGTTTGTGTGGCCTGGAGGATCCTCAGATGCCTTTCCAGCCCTAAATAGAATGAGATTTTTTTATTGGCTAGGAAGGGAAAAAACACCACTTTCCCAAATGCTGAGGTTTCACCTCACTTGGAGCCAGCGTGAGTCACCCAGGCACTGTTGTGTTACACAGACCTGTTCAGGTTAATAAAATCACTGCCAGAGCCTGGGCAGCTCACGGAATGCTGTGTGGCTTTCACATTGACGTCACTGCTTCTCATTTACCCTTGGGTGATAGTGACTGAAATTCATTACTACCTGGCAGCTGTTGGGTAAGCCGTGCAAAATAAATCAGCGTTCTCCATAGCAAATAGGTGTCTGCTGCATAAAAGAAGCCCTTCAAATCAGTGGAGCAGGAAGGGATTTTTCATTAGAGGAGTGAAGACATGAATGAGTTGTTTAGAGTGAGGGGGGAATTAGCAGGCAAAGAGTGATAGTGGGAGGCAGGGGGAGATTTGCTATAGAAACCATGGAGAAGCAGTGGGAATGTGGGGATAGGGAGAGAGGCACCGAGGGAGACGAGGAGTTAAAGTGAGCAATTCTGATTTATTATAGGAAAACAGGAACACTGACTGTAACTGGAAAATACATTTAAAAGTGTGAAGAGGAGATAACCTTACCCAATGGAAGTGACCCTTGCCACAGTGTGTCTTGGTGGTCAGGAGCACTGTGGGGCTGAAGAAAGGCAGGGGCATCTGCATCAGGAGGAGAAGGCACAGGCAAATTCAGGAGGACATGCAATCCCTGGTATTTCTGCCTTCATAGAGGGTACTGAGACTTTCAGGGCAGGATCCAAGCATTAGCTCATGAACTAAGAGAAAAAAATTATCCTCTGGGATATCTTAAAATGTGGATCTCCTTCAACTTTGACTAAATAATTTGGCCATTTTCAGAGACAGGTCACTGCAAGGGACAGAGCTGGTTTGGCATCTCCATAAGTCCTTTTGTTGTGCTTTATTCAGGGCTGGACTAAATACATTGGTCAGGGCAACAAAGGGAGGTTATGGTATTGTGTGCCATCTGGTCTCAGGTAGAGGACATCTGATTACAGGACCTGGAGTCAGTGGGTAATAAGAGCAAGCTTTTAATGCTCCTCAGCCTGGCACATTTTGCCAGCCCTAAAACTAAGCCTTGAAAGAAGAAATAAAATCTTCACAGGCTTTTCTCCACAGTTACTAAAAGATCAAGCAGTAGGTACACTCCTAGATCACCTGCAAAAATGTGGATGTTCTCATCTCCCAGCAAACATGAAAGCCATTTCTCACTCTAAGTAAATATGGGTTGTTGTAATTTCTTTCTCCTTCACACAGAAAGAGAATGGAGATTGCAGATGGTGCTTCCTGTTAAGGAGGAATCTTTTGTTTTCCAGGCAGGTTATTGTTAACATAAAATGTTATTGTTATCATTATCTTTTTTTTTTTTTTTTTTTTTTTTTTTTTGTGAGCAAAAGGCTCCCTAGAAGGCAAGAGGATATAATTTGAAACTTTGATTTCCCAGAACACCATTCCCTTGTTCAGTAATTAAAAAAAGCCTACAGTCATCAAAAATCTGAGTGATATTAAATGCAAAATCCTCTTCCAGGAAGGCTGTGGTTTTTATTCTGGGGCTTGCTAAGAGGAGAACCCTGCCACAATGGGTACTGGTACACCAGTAGCTGGGGCATGGGCTTTTCTGGTGTCAGGAGTCTGTGTGCATCCCCTCACACTTAGTGTTGGGCAGGCATGGCGGAGGAGCTGATCTCAGTTTCATTCCAGCCTTTTGCACCTTTGTTGTATTTTTTTTCTCCCACCTGTTGCCTGGTATGATGTGCTTTCACTTAGATTCCTGGGAGAAATATTTTCTTTCTTTATGAATGCACATCCAGTATGCATTACAATAGAATTCTGATGCTTTGGTGGGGCCTTTCAATGCTAACGTAATAAAAATACACAATTTGTTTATCAAAGCCTCCTTTAAAGGAGATGATGGCAGAAATAGGTTTTAACCTACTTCTGATCCTCAGAAAAAGCAATCACTTTGATTCTGTCCTTCCCAGACATTGTATTAGTTGATTCTGATTTTATTAGCTATAAACCACTTTCTATTTTTCACATGCCATTGACTTTGTTTGGTACAGACACAGCTGAACAGGGACTGGTTTTTCAAGTGCAAATCACGTTAATAGATGCCTAGTTCTTTCCACTCCACCCGCAGGAACATAGCTGTAAGAAAGAGAGCTGATGCCCAAAGAATATTTTCCTACTGCATTTCTTAAATCACCTCTGAGGCCACATTATCCCTTCTGAATTCCCAAATGTGCATTGGTGATGGTGGAGGACTTCTGGCACTGTCTCTTTACATCAGGAGAATTTGTTTGCATGGAGGAGTGAAACAATATAACCAGACAATGAAATCTCAAGTGGCAAAGTGTGTGAAATTCTCCAATAGTATTACTTTTTATGATGCCATTTCTAGCATTTCTTCATTGCTTGTAACTACAACGGATGGGTTTGGAGCAGAGAGTGTCTCTTACCGCTGCTCTTCATCAGCACAGGTTGAGCAGCATCAAGCAGTCAAATCATTGTATCCAAAACGGCATCTCTGCATCCAGAAATGGAGCTGCAGAGAGGGCTCACTGTTGGGAAGTTGATCTATCTGATGATGTAACTGTTGATTGGGTAACAGACTACACATCTAGTTGTCCCCTGTAAAAATAATTGTTTTAAAACTTGATCTGAGTTAAAGTACATAATCTTTTTCTTGTTATTTGCTTCCTCTTCCATCTCAGTGTTTTTTTGAACTGGTCATAGGAGTGATTAGAAGTAAGTTTTTTTCCATTGTTAAAATATCTGGTTCAGAAAGACCTCTGAAGAGTCATTAAATGGAGATGAGGGTATGAGGTGCCCTTGTAATTCTGCTCCTGAGCAGAATTACAAGGAAGTGTTCTCACTGGAGACAGTGTTCAGAGGTGGATGCTGGCACAAGTTCAAGTGTCCACACTTCTTGTTCTGGCCATGACCTCCGTGATATCTCCTACCCTTAATGGGGGTGGCAGAGGGTCCTTTCCTTGCAGGATCTATTGAATTCTGGTAAGACAGCATCTCTGGGACTGAGGAATGGGCTGTCCCTTCAGACAGAGAGAAATTAAAGAGAGAGACCATTCTTTGGTGGTATTTGCTCTTCATTTCCTTGGCTGACCTGTAGAGGTTCCCAACAAAGCAATAGCATATAGGATTGAGGCTGGAATTGGTGAGGCCAAGCCACTGAGCAAAAGGTCGGATCTGCAGGATCCAAGGAGAAGGAGTCACATCCTGCAAAGATTTGGGGATGTTGAAATCAATCCAGATGTCCATCAAGTAGACGGGCAGCCAGGAGATTGCGAACAGCAGGACTAGGGCCACTACCATCTGTGCTACCTTCTTCCGGATCTTCAGCCTGGAGGCTGGCAGAGATCGGTTCAGGGCAGTGCTCTCCTTCAGTTGGTTGCTGCGGTTCCACAGCCGGCGCACTGTGAGGAAGCAGATGACCATGTTGAACAGGACCGGCAGGCAGTAGAGAGCACAGAAGAGTAGAAAATTGTAGGCCTGCTTGAGCCTCTCCTGAGGCCAGATCTCCCTGCAGATGGAAAACACCAGAGGCAAGCCCTCCACCACCCCAATCTCATCACGTCTGTTCATGAAGATAAGTGGCATGCATATTCCTGAGGACAACAACCACACAACCAGGATGGTGCTGAATATCTTCTTCTGGGTGAAGAAGGACCGGGCATTGAGTGGATTGTGCACACTGTAGTAGCGGTTGACGCTGATGACCGTCAGGCTGAGGACACTCGCGGAGACAGAAACAGCCTGGATGAAAGGAACGGCCCGGCAGAGAAAGTCCCCGTACACCCAGGCTTTGTAGATGAGGTTGCCCACGGTGATGGGCATGCAGACACACACCACCATGAGATCGCACACCGCCAGGTTGATGAGAAGGCTGCGGGTGGCACTGAGGCTGGATGCCCGACTCCTGCGCTTCTGAGTGAGCACCTTGATGGACATGATGTTGCCCACGAAGCCCACCACAAAGGACACCAAGTACATCGCTGTGAGGCTGATGGTGATGGGCTCCTTCACAAAGACAAAGAGCATCTTCTCCAGCTCTTCCCAGCCCAGCTCCTGGCTCCCGTTCCAGAGCCCACTTTGGGTCTGGTTCTCCTCCTGCCAGAGCTGCAGAGGGCCGGGGGGGGGCCCGGGATCTGGAGGGGAGGAATTCATGGCTGACCCCCCCGCTCTGGGCAACCCGGGCTAGTGGGGCAGAGACTGCCGTGCTGCTCTGAGCACTTCTGACATGTTTAGCCGGAACTAGCCACGTCTGCAAAAGAGGGTGCAGAGAAAAGAGATGAGCGCAGCTCCCAGCAAGTTTTTCCCTTCTCGGGTAAGGTGCCCTGGCAGAAATCGGTTCTCGGCAACTTAGTTGAAAGGCGGCAGTGAGCGCTGTGGAGGGCGGGCTGGGCAGCGCGGCGCGGCTTCACGAGCGCCAGCCCGGGCAGGAGCGGCAGAGCCGGTGGGGAGCTCCGGAGCCGCAGTGCCCCCAGCACCTCGGGAGAGCAGCCCTGGCCGCGGTCCGCCGCGACTCCCCTCCCGCCCGAGAAAGTTGCGTGCCTCGCTGTCGAACCCTTGTCATGGGCTGCCTCCAAATCCCCAGTTGGTCCCCTCCACCCGGGTTCCCCGGTTCCCCGCTTCTCCCACGGTTTTTCCCCGGTCCCGCGGCGCGCTGCGGCGGCACTCACCGGGCAGCGTGAGGGCAGCGCCGACCCGGGGTCCTCTGACGGGCGGTTCGGCCGGAGGTTCTGCCGGGTACCGGCAGCGCAGGACCCGCTGGCACACGCACCTCTCGCACCCACGGCACGACGAGCCCGGAGCCCACCCCACGGACGGACCCTGCTCCTCGCACACACCGCGGCGCGCGCGCGCGCTTACACAGTCCTCACACACTCACTCAAATGCACTCACACAGCCCTGCATGCACGCACAGCTCTCTTTGCAGACCCGTCCTACAAACCCTCGCGCGTACACACAGACATACACGCAATACTGCCTCGTTGCCCGCAGCCCTGACAGGTCACTCCCGTCCCTGTACACCCCCCAGCACACATGCGCGTTTATAGGCACTCACACTCTGTGCAGACTCCCCTTGCAAATTCTTGGCTGCACGCAGCTTTCCGCAGGTGCTCCGCACACCCCTCCGTCCCTCTGCACACACAAATACACCCTGCGCACTCACGCACCACCCGTTCTCTGCACACGCAACCCCCGCACCCTCCGCACCACTCCCACACCTCTGCATGTTCCCCCGACTCCCACCCTCCCCGCTCACGGCAGGTACTGATCAGCCTTGGCACCCTCCTTGGGGTCCCCCCCACTTTGAAAAACCAGGAGCTCCCCTCCTGCACTGCCCTGCCGAGGAGCCCCCCAAATCCTCCGCCGGGAGTGATGGCTTGGTCCGGTCCTTGACCAGGTCGAGCCGTGCCAGTCTTAGCCGAGCCGTGCCGGGCTCCAAATGCCCGGTAACCTCGGACGTGGTGCTGAAGTGACAGCTCCGTATGGGCTTGGCAGGAGTGGGCAGGGTCTGGGCAAGGACCGGACAAGGACCGGGCCGAGACCAGGCAGGGACCGGGCAGAGACCAGGCAGGGACCGGGCAGAGACCAGGCAGGGACTGGGCAGGGACCAGACGAATGTGAGCAGGAACCAGTCAGGGCGGGACATGCACACCAGGCAGGGAGGTACCCAGGCAGTTCAGTGCTTACTTCTAACATAAAATCCACCCTCCCTCTGAGCTTTCTAGCAGATGCTGGCACACCAATGGTTAACACCACAGCAGGTATTGGTAGGAACCCACTCTAGCAAAAAGCACTCCAGAAAGAAACCCAATTATTTTTTGTCTTTTCTGTTAAACTGTGAAGGAATGGGAAGAATAGGTCATGGAAAAAAAGTAACTTGAAAAAGTTGAATGGTTTTATTTGGGGAATGAGGTTGTTTTGTAAAATGAAGCTTTTGACCAGAGGTACACAGATGATGCCCAGTGAATCACAAGGGAGAACATTTGACAAGATGAACTGATACCTCTGCTTGAGGTGTTTATTTTTTATTTTCTTTCTTTGCCTTCTCTGATAGAGAGCAAGGGAACAAAATACAGCCCAGTGGAGGCTGTTTGTCACTGAATGGTGAGTGCCCTTGATTTCAGTGGGAAATTCTCCATCCATTTTAGTCTACTGTGGAAGAAAATTAAATATTTTTGGTCAGTCTTACGTGAGATGAAAGAAAGATCAGCAGTGGAACCACATTTCAGGGGGTGAGAAGGGGGGGGGGGCAGGATGTGATCACCATACAAAGCTTTTCTGCATTAGAATGCATTTGTTTAAAGCATGTGACTGCTTAGTACCTTGTAGTTTTATGTATGTGTATTTATAGATCTTCAGAGACAAACAACTTCTACAAACTAATTACAGTGTGTTGCCCAGAGCAGAAGGTACACATTATCCTATGCAGTGCAATGCATGAATACTCTCATGGATACCTAAAATCTGCTGCGTTTTCACAGCTGCTCCACAAGCAAATAGATCTTTTGCAAACAGAAAAATACAGAGGCCAGGGTCAAAAGTAGCAATTGGAAATCTCCAGGCACCCAAGCCCTCGCCAGCCACTGCCCAGACTCCTTGAAGTAGACCTGCCATTACACACAGAGAACAACAGAAAGGATGTGTTTAAGTCAACAGTTTTAGTAGAGTAATAACAGAATACAAGAGAAGAGAGTGAAGAAATGTACCAGAGCTTTTTGAAGGTATTCTGTTCCTGAGCAACCTGTTCTGTTCAGGTAGTTACCTTCCAAATGTCCAAGGTATTAAACACAGTTAATTTATTTTTTTTTCCCCTCATGCACTTCATTTGTAGCCTGCATGATTTACTGCTAAGAAACCTTTAGAGCTTAAAATACTAGACTAGACTACTAAGTTGATCAGTGGTTCGATATAATTAGAATGAATCTGCTTTTGTATCCATTGACACAACTCACAAATTCCAAGTTACCTCTAAATACAAATGACAAATCTATATATGCTGTGTACATTGATTATAATGAGTTAGTTGGTTCTAACAACTTCAAAGTCACCAGGTAACTCAAGATGGGGAATCTCCAACAAAAAGACATTTGTTTTCACATTGGTTCCACTCTTAAGAAACAGCTTTGGAGTGAAAGCTAAATAAAGGCCACTGGATACAGGAGCCATCCTTCACCAGCTAGGGTAATGGGCTGGACTGTGACTGTACAGCATTGTACATCAGAAATAGCCCACTGGTCTCACTGGAGTTACATCTGTAAAGAAATGACCTGAGAGGAGAAGTGAGTCAACCACTTTGGGGCTTTTCCAGAATCTCAGAAAAACTCACAACACCCCAAGCCTGCTACAAGCCTACAGCTACAGCTGCCCAAACCTGTGCTGTCCACTGCAGAGTCCCAGGGTGGGGTAAATTTAACATAACTGTCTCAGCACAACCTCCCAGCATGAACTGGGTGTCACACAACCACAGTGATCCTCTGTCCCAGGCCTGAGAACTGACCACTGTGAGTTCAGGAAATCCTGAAAGCTTTCCAGCTTATGCTGCTGATCAGGTGGACCTCGGGAGTATGAAGACAGAACAGTTCCTCTGATTGTGCATCTACTTACAGCAGCTCGTGTGCTTTCCCCACTTAAACTTTTATGCTTTATGCATACAAAGGGGGCAGTGCTCAGACAGGTACTCTGCCAGTGCTTGGGAAACATACACCCCTGTGTGATCCCAGTGGAACTACATGCTTGATGCCCTCTGTGGCGGCTGGCACTCAAGCAAAGGGCCCTTTGCTTTGTTAGCGTTCTTCCAGTACATATCCCAACATACCTGATATGTCTCAGCTGCTTTGAGGACATAGCTGCTTTTCTCCCATCCTATTCTTGCTCGGCAGGTAGGTGAGATGAGGTCTGCTCACTTCACATAGGTGGAACAAGATTAGGGCTTATTTCAGTCTAGCAGGGACTGGATTCATGCTACTGGGATGGAATGTCTGGGTGCTGCTCATGTTAGGTGAGCTGAGAGCACATTTCAGTTTGACATTGTGGGGGAACACTGGCACTGGCACTGGTGAAATAATTTCCCACTCGTTTTACTGGGAGGTGCTGGTTAGATTGCCATGAAAAGTTCACCCCCACTTTCATTTCCACTTGCCCCTTCTGCCTCTCAGACTGGCACGGAGACAGATGACCTCTGAGCCAGCTTTACTGCTCCCTCTGCTGTTGGCTACTCTGTTCTTGTGCCATCGACACTGGCACCGTGGTTTTGGGGAAACACAAATTATTTTTGGCATCATGGTTCAGGTCCTCAGCACAGCTCCACTGTGGCATTCGCTGATATCAGTGCATTGACGCAGCTGTGAATCCAGGAGGAGATAAGAGGCCAGTCATGTGCACAGTCAAAGACAATACATAGAAGATGCCAAGTGCACTTCAGATTCTTTGAAAATCACAAAAAAAACCAAAACCAAACACATGGGAATTGATGTTTGTTGTTTGTAATTACTTTTATGAGAGTTAAAACCTTTCTTCTCCCACTATTCTTCCCTCTCAATCAAAGAATGAAACATTTAAACTATTTCAAGTGTCCTTTGGAGGATTTTAAATGGAGAATGTATGCATTTTTATGCCTGAGAATATTCACTGGTATCTGTTTTCATAAACAGATAAGTGCCAAATTCCTTATCTTCTGTCCTTTTTATTGGAAGTTTCTTAGATTGAGTGCTCTGGAAATGTAGTGGCTGAAGTAAGAAGATAATTTTGTACAGAAGAATTTGTCTGATATGATGTTCACTCACTCAAGAACAATAAAACACCATTTTGGCATTAGTGTGATTGAAAATCTGTCTTGCAGATATCTTTGATTTTAGTTTGTGCAGAAGGGCAGGCAAGTAGCAGGATGGGGAACTCAAGGCTGAACGTGCTCCTACAGGGACCCTGCTTAAAAGCAGGACTGCACCGAGTGAATTTGAGCTTGTCTCGTTATAAACAGTCACCAAATGGAGATGTACTGCACAATAAAGTATTCTTTTTTTTTTAAGGAGAAATCAGTGCTGTGGATCCCAAATTCACTGCATAAATTTACAGACAAGATCTTGAAATGGTACTGTGCACAAAGTCAACTTTGAGAAGTTAAGAGAAGCCAGGACTTCAGCAGAGTTGGGAGCTGACATGCAAAGCAACCATCTAACACTGCCTGCACCCAGCCCTGCTCTCCCCTGAACTGTGATTCAGGATTGATTGAAGCAATGTTGGGATTTCTTCCATGCCCATGTTTCATTTGGTGGTCTCACCCTCTTGATCAATATAGTCACCATCAACCCTGGGGGGAATTAATTAGAACCAAACTGAAAGTAAAGCCTACATCAAGCATATTTAGTAATTGAGGAAACCTGGTGGTCTGACCAGGTCTGTGAGGCTCCTTTTCATCCTGTTATAAATCTGGTGGTCTGAGGGGCTTGCCACTGATGCTACTAAGAAGGGAAGCAGATGAAACATTATTAAGATCAGGGGATGCTCAGGCAGTCAGTTCTCTATCCTTCTTACCTGAATGCCAACAGATTTGCATAACAATATTGCTTCCCTGGTGCTCTAAACCCAGGTGCAACAGGCTAATAAAGTGTTTTTTAGATCACAAAGCTTTCTTGGTTCCATCAGCTGATTGCCATCTGGGGGATGTCTTTGACAAAGGCTTGAAATTTGCTACTTTTTTGCCTCTTCCCAGCTGCAGAGAGGAAATGCTCTGAGAAAAGCACTCTTGTGGCCCAGATCTCCTAGTCTCAGGGAGGAGATAAAGACTTCAGAGAATACAATATGAAGGAGTTTGTCTTTCTGAGCAAGCTGATTTACTCTCAGCCTTGGTATGTTTTGTGGGTAGCTATCCAGAAGCAGATACACCTGAGATCAGTTTGCAATAAGGATTAAACCTTGAGCACATCTACAAGGATGGGGTGATCAAATGTTGTGTGTTTATAAGTAAGCTGTCCTATATTTTATACTTCTAATCAGGAAATTCTTAGGATTTCTGCTCTGTATTGAAGGAGGGGATCAGCTGGGAGGTAGGGAGAGGTGTGATCCTGGGTTTGAGTGCTCTCCAGCAGCATGATCTAATGTTTTGATGGAATGAGGGAAAAAATAATCTGTGAGCTGTTATCTATTTTTGGTCAGCCTTTTAGAGGGAATCTCTAAAACCAAAGTTGTAGAAAATCAAGCAGGCAGAGTCTTTGAGAGGTTGTTAAACTCTGTCAGGATCAGTTGCAAACTTTTTCTCTGTAGTAACAATGCTTCAGCTCTCTCTGTGCAGTGACTCATCTGGAAAGACTCAGGCAATTTACTGGAAGTACAATTGATGCCCTCTCATAACCACTGACCACGTCGGTCTTTCTGTTCCCAGTATGTATTCAAAGAACAGAGCAACTTCAAGAAATGAAAGCTGACAATAGATGGAGTTCAGCACAAAGGCAGAGTTTAGAAGGTGAAATAGCTGCATCACACTTTTACTCCAAATTTTTGCAACTAGCAAGCTTTTTGTCTAACAAAGCAATGACAATGGCTAAATTTTCCTTTGGGTAGGTGGTGTATGAAGGAAGTGAACAAAATGAAGAAAATGGTGGTTGCTCTTTGATTGTTGCTTGGGCTAGAACATGAAACAAGCTAGAAAAATGTTGATGAGCAATGTTGTCTGTATGCAGATGTGTGAAAATGTCCTTGGTCTAATGAGCAGCTTGGTAGCTCTGGTCCTTCATTTAAGACAAGAATCTGGCTTGTCCATGTGACCTGGGCTGTAGAGGGGTTCATCATGGACCCTGTTAGCTCTTTAAGGCTGGTGGCAACATCTGATAGATTTGAAAAGTCTTGGATAAACCTACCCATGGGCTACATGGCAGGGCCACAAGCTGCAGGGTGAGAGCACCAGGCTGGAGGCAAAAGAATCTACTTCCCTCCTTTCATTTCTGTTCTGCTTCATTCCTCCATGTGCCTTGATTTCCTCACCTGCACAAGGGTGTTATGGTACTTCTTTCTTATCATTGTTTAGTTTAATCCCTATAGTTTTAAAGATCTTTTTAAGACCCAGACAGCCTTACAATGGTGTAATAGTGCAGGAAGTCATCCTGATCTCCACAGGCTGTTCCCTTGTGCTCGGTCAAAGATTTGGCTAGTTCCTATAACTTGAAAGAATAACAAAAATTTCATTTGGCTTTGGCAAAAGGGTCTCAAACAGTCTGAAGAACTGGAGGGCTAGCAATTTGGGGTGTCAGGCTAATTTTTGTCACCTTTCCCTTAGGCAACAATGATATACAATAACAAAGCCGCCAAATAAAGTGACACCATCAGTTCCCAATTCTTCAGCTGCTAGAGCAGATCCCTTCTTTCAGAAAATAATCCCTCCCCAGCCGGCACTTAAGGTCTGCAGCCAGCACCTGCTACCATGCATACAAGATCAGGACTGGGAGGTGTACTTTTCTGTCTGAGATGGCTCTGAATGGAGATGCTGTGAGTTAAAATGGCTTTATAAAACTCAAAGAAGCATCCCTCTGGTTTCCAGCAGAAACTCCTTTCTAGCTGGAAACTGGGGCTGCTTGGTGTCTCAGAAATACCTTTTTCCCAGCCAGAATAAAGAGTAACTTATCCTTTTGTCTTGTTTTTTGGTTGTTTTGTTTTTTCCTTATACTCTTCAGAAAAAGTCTGAATATTTGCCCTTTGTGTTCCTCAGTCCTGACAGCAAACACCTTCAACTCCTGAGCATTTCAAGAGTTTGACAGCCCAGGTTGAATAAGCAGCCTCTTAAATCAGGGCTCAGAGATATAAAAAAGTGATTCAGCATTGATAAGACTTCTAGCAACTGTTTCTGTGGCAATGTGTTGGGAAAACAGAGGTCTTGGGAATGCAGTAAATCAGAGATGCCATAGACATGGGTGCATGATCACTGAGCTGCAGTACAACCAAGTTGCTCAAGATCAGTGGAGAGGCAAAAATCTCTATTGCAGCACAGCTGTTGTCCACCAGGAGATGCTCATGGCAACATTGAAATGGGAGGAGAAAGGGAATGGTTAGTTAAATGGTTAACATCTGTCGTCCTCCTGCTTTTCTTCACCAGAGCTGCCCTCTAGCTATGAATAAGTAGCTAACCCTGCCTCATCGAAGTTTTGTGGGTTTAGTTGTTTATTTGTTTGGGGTTTTTTTAGAGGGATGGTAAAAAAACAAAAAAACCCCAAAACTGAGTCAGAATGTCAGTTTGAGGCAGATGCAACCTACATTACTTATTTCTTCTTTTGGTGCTTTCCTAGAAGTCTTTCTCACTTGTACTGGCAGCAGGTTCTTGCCCATTTTTTTTATATTGCCTTTCCCATCCCAAGTCAGGACCTGGTGTTTGATATTCAACTGTCCCTTGCTAAGGCTGACAGAGACAGCGTCACTCAGTCTGATGCTCTGCTGATGAGACATGACTGTCGCTGACGTGGGAGCCGTTTGCTCACCAGCCTGTGAGGAAATTGCGGGTACTTGCTGCTGGGATAGGCGATGATTGCCAGCAGTGTCAGCAACACTGGAGTGCTCACTGATCGTGCATTGGCAGATGCTCTGCAGGAGATCTGCAGCACTATGACACTGCCAGAGGGGACCTTGGCCCTGGGAGTCCTGGCACAGCTCAAGCACAAAGGATTATGAGCCTGATTTTCTCCTCACTGATCTGGAGACAAGCTAGAGCATTTCACTGAGCTCTGCAGATCCAGACCAAATAAGGAGAATCAGTGGGAAGGGAACAACCTATGTGGAAGGTTACCACTTCTTTCAGCTTTGCTTTTTTTTTTTTTTTATCTCTTTCATATGTCCCTCCCCATTTCATGTAACCTTTAAGAGCAGCAGCAGCAGCTTAAGCAGATCCTGCCTAGGACAGTCTAGATCCCATCTTGTAATTGCTCTTTCTGGAGCCAGGCATTTTCAGCCTGGCTCTTGTGCTGCACTTGAGCCCAGCAAAAATACTGAGCTTGACCTGTAGGTTGGGCAGTGAAATGATGGTCCCTTCCTGAGCTGCACCAGTAGCTGCCTGCTTCTTCCCCTTCAGGAGGCCTTCAGCTCTTCAAAAAATACACCTAGGGAGGAGTTCATGTCCGTAATTTCTCTCCCCAGTTTCAAATCCCAGGTCATTAATAGGAAGGCTGATTAAAATTTGGAAGAAAGGTTGGTTTGTTTGCTTTGGTAATCTCCACACGAGCATGCAGTGCCTTTGTGTGAGTCTGATGTGCCAGCCCCCCTCCTGAGAGTTTAATTGACCATTAAAATTATGGGACTTCATTCTCTCTGGAGCATCTTCTTAAGAGTCAAATGAGGGTCACACACTTGGAGGGCGTTTCTCATTCCCCATAAAATTGTGCTATAAACAACCAGCCCTGAAGTTTTCCTCACAGACTTGCTCTGTAGCTCTCCAGATCTCTCTTGCTCTGAAGACCTCTTCACCCTTGGGAGTGTTTTGGCTGGAGGAGGCAGCAGATAAAATCCCGAAGCCAGCAGCAATGATGTGGATGTGTCAGGAGAGATTGGGCTCTCTCCGTGCACACGGTAATGGAGTGAGATCAGCCACTGGCAGAAGTTGGGGGGAACATGTCTGAGCATAATCTCTGCTGCTGCCTGATTTTTGGTGGCATCTCTTTATTTATTTGTACTTGAAGTATGTTTTTCCCTGGTTGTCTGTGGTCCTTTGTGCTCACTTCTTGAGAACAATGAAATTGTGTTGTGTTTCTGCAGCACTGGCTGCAAGTGGAGTTTACAGCCATGTAAGTAGCAATTATTGCCCTTATAAATAATTTAATCACTTATTTCCCCATGAAAAAGATGTCTCCATCAACCCCCAAGGAAGCACAAATAGAACAATTTCTTTCAAATGCAGGTCAGCATTATCAGAGGTATTCCAGTTATTCCAGAAGGCCTGGTTTTGTTGTATTTGTTCCTGTTTCACTGAAGAGATGGCCTTAAGAGTAAAGTTTGTTGAACCTCTGAGTTGCATCATAACAACCAGCATTTGAGCCAAACCTTTTTTCCTAGAAGTGACAGATTTATTCCAGGCCAGAGGAATTCTCACTATGTCCAACCTTTCTGTCTCACTACCAAGACCATGACCATTTCCAAATTGTATTTTCTGTTCTTTTTGGAGGGAGGAGGACCCATTTGGGACCATTTTGTGTTCCTGTTGCATTCTTTGACACAAGAATGGGAATGTGTCCAGTTAGTGTTCTTTATAGTCTGGAAAAATATTATCAACTTCTTAGCATAATCATAAATGTCAGCCTGTGGCATCAGATGTTGTGGTTGGCTACACAGTCACATCTTCCACTTAAGTCCTTGAAACTATAACTAGAGGGAGTAGTTGGGAATAGCCAATTTAAGCATTGAGAAAAGACTGGAGCAAAGCCGTGACCTTTCCCACCCAAAGGCAAGGACTGATAGCTTACCAAGTGAGTTCTCATTGATGGAAAGGACTTACAAAGTGGTATTGTCTTTCCTTTTTGCTTTAGGAATGTGGTCTGTCTTATGTCATTTTTTGAGTGCATTTCCTATTGTTTTAACACTGTGACTTTGTCCTTCTTACAATGTGTGTAATTAAAACAAAGTAAAATAATATCTTTTAGTGTGCTGTGGCCTGGTCAAGGAGTCAGAAATACGTTGTACTCCAAAGAAGAGGGTGCAAGGGACAAGTGATCTGTTCTGATTTTAAAGACAGCTGAAACAGAGGAGAAAAGAATCATAGAATGTATTGGGTTGGAAGGGACCTCTAAAGGTCATCTAGTCCAACCCTCTGCAACAAGCAGGGACATCTTCAGCTAGACCAGGTTGCTTAGAGCCTTGTCAAGCGTGGCTGTGAATGTCTCCAGGGATGGGGCCTCCACCACCTCTCTGGGGAACCCATTCCAGTGATCTATCACACTCATATTAAAGAACTTTTCCCTAATTTCTAATCTATATTTTTCTAGCTTAAAGCCATTACTACTTGTACTGTCACTAGAAACCCTTGTGAATAGACCCTCCCCTGCTTTCTTACAGGCCCCTTACAGGTACTGGAAGGTCACTATAAGGTCGCCCCGGAGCCTCCTTCAGGCTGAACAACCCCAACTCTCTCAGCCTGTCTTCACAGGAGAGGTGCTCCAACCCTCTAATCATTTTTGTGACTTCTAGGAAGAGAGTCACAAAAAAACCAAACCAAAACAAAACGAAACAAAAAACAACAAAAAACAACAACAAAAAAAGGGAAAGATATCAGCCAGAAAGTGTCCATAGGAAGAATGGCACTTTGTTGATTCTGAACTTATCATAATTTGTAGACCCTGATTTGCTCAGATCCTTTTTGATTGGAGTCCAGCTGCATTTCTGGTGCATGATGAAGGGACCATGTGCTTTTTATGTGTCTCTAAGCTTTTACCCTTTCCTGACCCGATACATCATTCTTAGAGTCTGTCTAATAAGCCTGGAGTTGGTGGACTCAGGCCAAGAAAATGCCTCTCAATTGATTGTAGGAATCTCTGGAAATATCTTGCAAGTTGAATCTTATCACCCTGATTTACATACATAGTGCTCTCATTTCATTATAGGCCTTAAAGCAAAAAGGCATTATTTTGGCAGTAATGAAAACAAGCAACCCTCAGCCTGTGCTCTCCTACCCAGTCACTGGCCTTAGCTCATGCCATGTGCCTGAAGATTTGCAGGGAAATAATACCTCTGATCTTCCCAGCAAGGGACATTTCAGCAGGGATTTCCTTGTTTGCTTTTACTGGCAAATATGGCAACATTTTCACCCAGCTCCTGGAAAGAAATATGCCTTTCCATCCCTAACATCCACACACATCACGTCCTTCAGCACATGGCCAGTGGAGGACTAATGCTAATACACAACCTGCTCTTATGCAAACACAATTTCTAGGGTAACATTCAGGTGTCCAGACTACTAAAGGCAGACCTGGTCTGTCAGGCTGTCCAACAGCGAAGATGGTTAAGACCTACAAATGCCATTGTGCACCCTAAGGCATAGGGGCAGAAGGTGTTTAACGATTTGGGCTACAGTTTGATGTCTGGGTTCTGCCTTAGTGGCATGTGGTGGGAATGACCATCTCTTCCACTATGAGGACACATGCATAGCCATCTCCATGGCTGATGAGGGCATCTGTTGGGTGGAGAAGGGGAGGACATGGTCTCCAGTTGGGTCAAGAGCTTAAGGGGGAATGGTCTGTGAGACTGTCCCACCTCCATTCTCTATTAAAGGCCTTGTTTGATGATTTCCACTGAAGAAATGGCAATATCATTGAGAATTTGCAGCTTGGTGATGGTAGAAAGCTGCTTCTGCCAATGCTTGTACTGCAATATTTTGTTTTCATCAATGAAATGTGAAAATAGACCTGGTCAGAGTAGATTTCAACCTGGAAGAGAGACTGTGTTATGTTCACCATATGGCCAAACATCTTCACTGAACCTTTTTGCCATCATGTCACTGAGTGCCCAGTTCTGGGCACATGTATCTACAACCCACTTCAAATCCTGCGAAAACCAACACATGTACTGCTCAACCTCAGTCTGAGCAAAAGGAGAGAACAGCTGAGTTGTTCTTGATAGCAGAAACTGGTGATAATGCAAAACCTAAACTGAAAACATGCAGCATCTAGGGATTATTACTGCTGCTCTTCATATCTGTGACACAGTTGTGTGTAAATCAGCAGCAAATCAGGGTATAACAGAAATACTTGCAGGAGACAGAACAAGAGAAGAGATGTTAGTAGGTATGGTGCTGTTGGGAAAGGCAGGACTAGATCCATGAGGAGGACCCCTATCACTCCTGTCCCACCTGAGGACAACTATGCAGAGTCAGTGTTACCTGGAACGGCTCCTTGGCTTCAAAGGGAAAGGTGTTATTAACCTCTTCCTTCCCCCAGTGGTTGGCAAGGAAGGAGTTGCAGATGATTCTGGAGCTGGAGAAGTGAGGGTTAAAGTGGAGAGTGATCTGGTCTCCAGGACCACAGAGCAAATTAATTTCAAACCTAAGACAGCAAGAGAAAAAAGTGATGGAGAGCTGTGGAGTGATGCTGCTGGCTCTTGGGAGCTGGGAGAGCTGCAAGCAGACTGCTCTTAGATGCTTGTACTGGAACTGGTCTCACCCTTGACCATGATGCTCCAGCCAGGACACATCCCATCTGGATACAGGGCCTCGAACTGCCGGTGAGGAGGCCGCAGTGAAGAATGGCAAGATGGGAGAGGTGCTTGGCCCTGCTCTTCTCTTACATGTCACCATCTTTCTCACCCTCTCATTCTCTTCTCCTTTATCCCCCTTTCTTATGCAGGCACACACTCTGTCCCTGCCTTTTCTCCCTCCTAAATAAACTCAGGGGCTTAGGTTAGTCTATTTTTCTCAGTTTTTAAATTTTATTTTTGCTCCCTGATCCCCACACATCTCTTTACAAAAGACCTCGAGGGCAGTAAATCACACCTCATCAACCGCATGTTGTAGCAATTTTTTTTTAATCAATTTAGAGAAAAATGCCAGGGCTCTTAGTAAAGAACCTGGATTCCTTCATTGTCAACAGGATACAAAGATGCTCTGCTCCCTCTCCCTGCCCAAGCAATACAAAATCTGAAGCAGAAAACTTTGTGATGCTTTGAAGCAGGATGTGAAAGACAAAGACCTATCAAGGAAAGGGTGTAAGGCAGCACCTGACCTGTCCTCACCTAGTGTTACATGGGTGACTTCCCATGAGCTCCTGCCTGATACCTTGTTCTACCTTCTCCTCCCATCTCCAAGTTTAAACTTGTATAAAATGAGCTGGAAAATGTTCATTTTTGAATAATTCATAGTTTTATCAAATAATGCATTTTAATAAGATCTGCTTGCCATTTCACTCCACTTTTTTTTAGCACTCTAATGATCTTGCATTTCTGAGCATATCTATCTCTCAAACTTATTGCTCATGCTGGGAAAATCTCTCCAGTCTTGGCATCTCCACTGCCAGCTGCATGCCTTGCTTTGCCTCCCCATATCTCCGTCCTTTCACTCCCCTGTTTTTTCCTATGTCATGATTTCCCATTTCCATTGCATTTTTGGGATATGCATATATTTGGACGGGAGCTGAGACTTCATGATGTCAACCACATTCCATCATGCTCCTTTTGGTGAGTAGCTTTGGGAGCCCATGCATGGTCATTCAAGGGCTCTGACCACACCAGTGTTGCCTCTCAGGATACATGGAGGGTTGATGGAGATGATTATATGGTTTAAAACATCAAGCAGTGATGGTGGCACTCAGGTTAACATTGCTTTGACCCTTAACTTGCCATGACTCCAATAACCCCAGCAAAAAACACACCAAAGGCACAGGAAACAGCAATTCCCACTTTGCTGCCAGCTATCCCACCTGAGCCATACAACAAAGCACAGATCTCTGCTACAGCATTAGTTGTATTTTGGTCTCAGCTTAAACCCTTCAAGCCAGAAGTGCTTCCATCAGAGCAGCATTACTCCAGACTATACTTGGTGTCATTGAGACAAAAAAATGTCCTATTGCCTTTTCTTGAAACCAATGAAGCTTTGCAATAGCTTTGGTGGGACTGAAACAGAGGGGCAGCACCACGCCACAAAGTAGCATCCTCCTGTGTTTCAGGATTTCTACCTTTCTCATCCTTATCCATGTCTCCTTCCTTTATCCACCACTTGACCCTGCACCATCATCCATCAGACAAACCAGGCTATGCCAGCTCCTGTCCCCAGCACTTACCCTCAGTGCCATCCCACGTCTGCCCCTGAGTTGCAGATCCACACTGGGTGTGCAGCCAGAGGGGTCTATATAGGGGCCTCCAGGAGGAGGTCACTTGTACAGGGATTAGCATCCATAACAGGCTGAGGGCTTCTTTTCAGAGCGGGCTGTTGGACGCGGCTGGGAGATGGGGAGCAACAAATCCTGCTGCCCACTCAGCCGCTCATGCATGCAGGGCTAATCCAGCCCACAGCTGCCATACAAAGACGGTGACGACTGGGCAATCCTGAGCTGTGATGTGATGTGATGTGACGTGGAGCCCGAGTGTGGCAGTGCAGGGGCAAACAAGCGTTCAGGCTGTGACCAGGGGGCCTGTAATGCATAAAGGAAGGATGAGGGCTTCTAAAGCTGGGGGATATAGCAGGATTCCCATCCACCACAAGGTCCAGAGAGAGGGGAGGTGGCATAGGAGAAATGTTTTCTACAGAAGTTCAGCTTCACCCTGACCATCAGAGATTTCTTTTTCTTCCTCTTTTCCTTTTTAATCACTGTTTGTTAGAGCCTGGCCTGAAACAAGCTGATTCCAGCTCAGTCACAGCAGTTTTTCCACTGGCTCGGGATGCTGCTGTGCTGAGCTCAGCACATCCCGGCCCACATTTCCCCTCCCTGCTGGGGACAATACAGGGATTTGGGAGCAGAGCGAGGGAGCCTTTGTCTGTTATTTCCTGTCATGGAAAGGCACCAAGAAATGGGTAGCAATGAAATGAATCTCAGTGATGGGGGGTTTCATACTGACAGCATGTGCTAATGCACAGCTGGGTGAAGCTGAGCCAGGAAAGGAGGGATGGTTTTTCATCCCCTCTCTTTGCAGGGTAAATGCATTAAAACCAGATGTTGGCCCCATCCCTGCATGCACAGGAGGCTGCAGTGTTCCCCAGCTGGGCCTACAGGAATCCATGGCCTTTGTGGCTAAAACCCCTTCACTGTATGGGCTGCAGTACTGATGATATTTAGTGTGTTTATTTTATTTCTGGCAGATAAGCAGAATGTGAGCTACTATCCCAGGCTCTGGTGCCCTTGGCAGATGATTAAAAAAATCCCAAGCTGGGATTTGCCCATTTGGATGCCTACAAAACTGAGCCTGATGAAGCTGAGCTCTGCTGTGGTACCCCCAGAACTCTGTGCTACAGATGGCAGCACTGGGACACACAAAGGAGCTGTGAATCAGCAGTAGAGGTGCTGAGGTGATGGTGGCAGGGCTAGGGACATCCCATCCATTCCTTCTTGGGCTGCTGCAGGATGCTGGACCTTGGCCTCTCCAATATGCCCATCTGCGTGTCTCCCCTACTTAGGCCTGAACACAAAGTTGTGTTTTCAGCCCCCAGATATCTCACCCTGCTTGTTTCACCTACCAACCAGGCAAGGGACTGCAGGGAGAGGGGCTTCTTTTGACATACCCACCACAGCAATGGACAAAGCCAGATAGTGTTGAAGTCCTGAATGTAGGAATGCAGTGATCTGTAAGCTAAATTATTGTGCAAAGTTTATCATAATTAGGGTAATGAAATCAGTGAACTGGAGAAGCTTGAGTACTGCAGGGCAGGTTGGGATGCAGTGTGATAGCAGGGGCCCTTGCCCAGCAAGCTGTGGTGGGACAAATACTGTCTCCTTTCTGTGCCCAGGGGCTGCATCTCACCCACATGGTGCAGAAACCATCATGGATCATGACCTCTAAAAAAAGCTGCTGTAGCCTTTTCTTTTGTCTAGTAAAAGCAAGTGCTTGCCACGAATCTATGCACACAGCCTGTCCTGGCAAGGTAATGTCCTGACTGTGCTGAGTCTCATTCCAGCTCCCACCACAGTCTCTGCTGGTGCCACCACCAGCAACAGGTACAGAATTTGCTTCACTGTTGCAAAAAGCTTAATCAGCTCAAGCAGCACTGGAAGACACAGGGATGCCCTGTGGGAGAGCAAATAGAGCCAGTGAAGGCAATTTAGAGAGATGAGAAAGTTCTTGAGGAAAGGAGACTTTATATTGCTTTGGTTTTGGGGACAGCAGCTTCTGAGATGCTCATCACTTCCCCAGATTCAAGGCTTTGCATCCTGTTGGCATTTCAGTGAGAGCAAGAAAGATTGCTGAGGAAATATATAAATGGGTTTCACCAACAAATGGTTCCCAAATACTGACTGGTTTTACAGGTCCACTTTTATTTGCCTTCTGCCTGTTGTACCACTGCTCAGAATCCCTCATAGAACCTATCTGTTTAGCAAGGAATGGGCTGGAAAATTGTTTACAATCTCAGATGTTGGAGGTAGCACTGGATGGTTGGTCTTAATGCTGTAACATTTTCCTCTCTTTGATGATGGAAAAAAAACCCAAACACACTGATTATATACCACTGGGATATAGAAAAGACAGAAATTCTGAGGTGGAGGGAGTCTAGCATAGTAAAGGAGGTGATAAACTGATGGCTTGTTTAACTGCAGGGGATGCATTAGCAGAGCTGCTTATGCATTTGCCAGCCATTTGGTCATACAAACATCAGAGTTTGCACCTTCCCTGTCTTGCTCTTGGTCGTTTGTCCCCAGGTCTTCTTCCTACTGCTCACAAAGTGGCAGAAATACTCAGTGAGTTGCTCAGCACCTCACGTCCCACGGGAGTTTCCATGAAAGACTCCCCTGCCCTGCACTGGGAGTGTTTCTGGATGTGTGATTATTTCCATTAGTCTCTAGAGGTCTCCAAACACTCAGCCTGGACTTTCAGGTCCTGAGTGCAGTGCTCACCTTTACATACCATACATCGAATTTCTCCTTGCTGCTTGGCTCTGCAGTTCACCCATGATGAGTTTTCTGACACCTGCTCAGGTTTTACTGAGAGCTTTGCAGAAAGATGCATCTGTCCCTTGGTTCACTCAGTGGAGCCATAATGTGAATGGTGCCTCTGGATATTGCCTCAGGAGTACTCTCCACATACTGGTATGTGTTGTCCCATGTCTACCTTGTCCTGCGAGACAGAAACATCAGCACATAGATCTGGCTGTGGCCACACCTGCATTATATTGTTCTATATGTCCTCAGACTTATTGCACAGCCCCGTGTCATAAAAATAGTCACAAATATAGATATATATATACTGACACACATAGTATAGCATCTGCTGAACCTCAACAATATGTACAGACCAGAAGCCTGTGATCACAGATCAACGTTTCTTAAATACACAATGCAAACAAGCCAGCCCAGTGCTCCTGGCCCACAGTCACATGTAAGCAGTGGACTTGCGTGTACAAAACTGTTTTGGCCATGCCAGGGTGGCTGTGGCCATGGGGATGCAGCCTTAGACACTCATCTTGGAATCCCCTTCACTAAGTAACCTGGGACTAGTCCAGAGGCCTCCAGATATGCAGCCTTATGGAATAATATAAGATTAAGATTATGTATTTTTAGCAGTGGGCTCTAACCACCAGCCAGGCTGGGCACAGTAGCGAGACCAAATTATGACATTGCAAAGTCCCTCATTTTTTCTTGTTTTGAACATCCCATTCCAGCCACCAGCCATTGCCTGTCTGGGGAGAGCACCATGACTCTTACTCCAGCCCAAGGGTGCAGGGTTTTTCCTGCATCTCTGGAGCCAGAGGACTCAGTGGCTTTCCTAAACCCCCATGCTCTTTGTTTTAGGACAATAGCTTTTCAGAAAAAAACCCAAACAACATACCATGAAACAATAAACTGGGTGCAAGCAGAGCCCTGGGCATTGCCCACAGGCTGTGTGCTCCAGATAGGCTCAGTCCCTTCTCAGAGGATGAGTCTGAATCACAGAATCACAGATTCAATATGGTTGTAAAGGACCTCCAGGGTCATCAAGTCCAACCTTTGTCCTAGCATCTGGGTTACCCCAAGTCCACATGGATGTTCCAGAGCCTTCCCCCACCAGACCAAATCAGGGGCTGTGATTTCCCCAGAGCATGCCTCTGTGCAAGGCTTCTCCAGACTTGCTTATCTGCTCCTTGGCAGTCTTTGTACCTCCTCCACAGCCATTCCAGTTCCTCCAGGGAATTCCTAAAACTCCCCTATACAATCAGGAGTCAGGTCTGGGCTCCAGCCATATTGCCTCAGGAACATGCTACCCCGGGAAGGGTTTTGACATGTTTCTTTGCCAGTTCACCCCTATTCCCTTTCCCCCAGACCTATGGCTCTGCATTAGCTCTCTGCTTGGGATTTCTCTCCAGCGCTGCTGTGTACAAGCGTCATCCAGAGCCTGGCCATCTCAGCACCATGCCAGGTCTGGACAGTGCGAATGTTCCTCCATGCTCAGGAGAGGAAAAACGTGTTTCTGGATACAACCTTTTTGAGTTAAACCTCGGTGCAACAGGCTGTGGTATCTCTATACTGCTGCAATCTCACCCTGCCATGCTTTAACGGGGCCGGCCAGAAGAGGGCTTGAGAGTCCAGGCAAATCCCAGAGACAAATGATAATCGTCAGAAAAATCACAGGTCTAGGTCTAACTCTTAACTCTAGAAAAGTCTGATGCAACATCTACTTCAGCTCTGTGATGGTGCTCAGCTATGCAGCCTGCACCTCTCTGTTTTAGGTCTCTCTGAACATGCATTGTGGAAGGAACCCCTTGCACCTACCCAGCTGAAACATCCCAAGGCAGCTCATTAGGGAGCAAGGAAAGAAAACATCACACCCTGTAAGGTGGCAAGAGAAACAAGGAGAATCTAACACCCCCAGGCACACGCTGCCTGGTGTTGACTGAGCTTCATGCACCTTGTTGGAGTGTCAGCTCCACTAGCAAGTTTATGGGAACAGCTTTGGCACTGGCGGCTTCTGGGGCCATTGTCAGATTTTTCATGCATTGGCTACTTGTAGCATGTCCCATCATCCTCTCAGTTAGGCACTGGTGCCAGCAAAGGGGAAGGGATGTCCTCTCCCCTAGCAGCCGTCTGGGCAGCTGCTGGGTATGAAATTCTGCTTTTACGCTTGTTGGCTGATAAGTGAGAAATGGAGCCTGATTTGGTCCCAGGCGGTGCTGTGAATGGGAATCACTGTAGGCAAAATCTCTGCCTCTCGTTGCACTGGTGAAAGAGGAAGGTGATCCCACCCCACAGAGGGGTCATGAACCTGTGCAAGTGCAACTGAGGCCAAGCTCAGAGCCACTGCTGTCCCCAACACAGCTCAGGACTTCCGCACAGCTTTGAGGAGCAGGGATGAAAGGCTGGGCAGTGGAAGCACAAAGAGCGCCTGGTTTATTTTATTTATGACTAGACTCTGCTTAAAAGGAAACCAGCATTATCAGCTCCAGCACCTCTGGGTCTGATGAGTAAAGGAAAGAGGAGGGTTTTGTTTGTGATCTGGAGCTGGAGTTTGCTCTTATATGGGCATCCCCACCAGGCGTTGCTTGCTGCCACCTTGCTGCTACTTGCGTCAGGGGGCTGGCCAACCTCCAGAAACCAAGCCAGGAGGCTCCAGAAACTAATCCAGGGTCCTCCAGAGGGGAATAGTATGAGGCAGAGCAAGTGGTTGAGCTCAGGATGTATCTACCCCTACTTGCATGGCTCAGGGCAGCTGCATGTGCTGCAACACAAACATTGCTACAGCCAGCACATCCCAGTCTGTACTCATACCTGCTACATCATCATCCAGACAGGCTTTGTGAACCATAACTTCACTACTTCTTGCTCAGTTCCCCAGGGAGAAAGCAGTGAAATTATGTCAAAACTGGTTACATTGGCCTTACTAGTAGATCCAGCTGCAAAGGGCTGCTGGTTTTGGAGCACAGCAGGTGTTGGTCCTCACCCATCACTCCTGCTCAGCACTGTGAGGTGCAGGCAGAAGTTAAACACACTACACAGATGGGATGTTGTTTATTGCCTGCGGTTCCTAGAGCCAATGTTTGATTATCCATAAATAACTGCCCCATTGTATATGCAGGGATCTGATTTATCCTGCTCCTTGGTGATAACTTCCAAACTCCCTGGGGAGATATCTGTCTCCCTCTTCACACTGATTAATAGAGAAGGAGGAGAGCTGGCACTGGGCCTTGCCATTCTCCTCAGAATCAGCGTGTGGGTGTACTGTGTGCCCTTCCATGGTGGTCTCTGGCTCCAAGCTAAAGCAATGACAGATCCTCAGGAGGATGGGAGATACATGTGAACTCTCCCTGATCAATTTTACGTTGAATTCCTGGTTCCTGGGGAATGGCATCAGCATTGCCTAAGTCCCCCTCCATCCCCCATTGCCTCACTACTAACTCTTGCCAAATTCAGAAGCACTTCCCAGAGGCTTCCCAGGTGAGGTTAATCTCCAAGGGCTGGGTTTCCTCAGGCTGAGTAGCTCTTGTTCTGTGTCAAATGATTTACTGCCCCAAAACACAAGGAAGGAGGAGGAACATCACTAGAGCGGCTGCAGTTTGGCAGCATGCTCTGCTCCTGTGCTCGGCTATGTGCACAAGTAACAGCATGACATTCTCTTGATGATGCTCTCCCTCTCAAGCTTCATGCCAGCTCCTTGGCCAAGGAGACCTCATGGCAAAAGGCCTGAGCATGGCACAGGCGAGCCACACTCCATGTACCAAAGCCTGGTTTCCTCCCCCTAGGACCAAAGTGTGGGTTGGAGCTGCAGTCGCAAGCCTGCAGGTGGGTTTGGAGAAGATGTGGGGAAGAGGAAGCCTGGAGCCGGGAGGAAGAAGCGAGGTGAGCTGTGAGGTTTGAGGAATGCTCTGTGCTTCAGGGAGTGGCCAGACACAGGTGCATCCCATGTACTGGAGCCCTGCTGGCTCTTGGCAGGTTTCATGATGATGGTTCAGATCTGAGGATCTCAGGATTTGTGTAGCCCTGGTTTTCCACCATTTCTGATTGAGATTTATTAACATAAGGAGTCATAGTCAAGTGTGTCATCATACAAACCTTCCTATGCCCATGTTTGATATCCGCATCAGCTCTGAAAATAGCTGTCCTACAGACTGGATCCTAGAGAGATCCATTTTGGGGTCACATAGCAACTGTCACCAAAAAAAGACAGAAAGAGCTCAAAATAGGAGAAAACCTTGAGGCCATCAGTGTCACAAACCTTCCAGCCTATTTTAGCTGGCTGCTCAGCTCAGCTCTGGGTGACCTTTTCAAAGGCGCAAAGTGCCAGGAGGAAGATGCATCAAGCCCAGAGACAGCAGAGCCCCTTCCCAGCAGGCAGCCAACCCAAGGAGCTCTGCCCAGAAAGCCACCATCCATTGCAGGTGGCAAGCTGTGCTGGAGACAGCTCTGCCCCTGACCAGGATGAGCAGTTTTGCATCCAGGCAGGAGGGCAGTGTGTAGCGCTGGGACACAATAGGATGGGCATCATACCGGGCTCCTAGAGCTGCTGATGGAAGCATGAACTGCACCCCAAGGAGATCTCCAGGAACCATAGAGGGATTTTAGAGCTATTTGTAGGGGGGGAACTCTGGGTTTGGTCAAGGAGAAGGGTTTAGGAACTGAGAAGCTTGCATCAGTGAAGTCCAGACCATATCCTTTCACTGTCTCTGAGCATTTGACCCACTCTGTGCACCACCACTGCTTTCTTCTCTTAGTCCTGTTGTGCTGAAGGCACCAGGCTGTCATCTGCCCTGCTGCATCAGTAGTATAAAGGACTGTGTTGTTTTCAGAGGGGATGTAGAGTCTGCTTCCCATCCTGGACTCTGGGAGAAGGGGTGATAACATGTGGGATGTGAGCAGTGGGGAGGGCATTTTCATCCCGGCAGGGGCTGGCAGACAACCAAAGGGTATGAGCACAAACAAGAGTCTGTACATATCTGCTTCAGGCCACCAAGTCAACAAACCCCTGAGCCTGGAGACTTAGTCCCCTCCATGTGAGCTCTGACCTGTGCTACACAGGGCTGGTGGCTGAAGAGAAGCACCGGGTGTTGCAGCAACATGTGAGAGGCAGCTGGGGAGGAGGATGCAGCTTTCTGCTATTTCAGAGAGCAGGGAGGAAGAGGAAGGGCTGCTGACAAAGACCGAAACTAGAAAAATGATGATGATGATAAAAAACCTCCTCCCATTTAAGGAACCAAATACATTTGTTCTCTGACGTGACCAGGAGAGCAAAAACCAAGAGACACAAGTTCAGGTTACTAAATTGCAATTCCTCATGTCGCAGTGCAAGGGTGGGCTGTTTCACTTGGAAAGGACCAAATGCTCTGTCAGACCCCTTTGTCCCTGACCTGCTCAGGGGCTGGGAGGTGCCTTTAACCAAATTTCTATCTCCTTTGCCTGGGTCCCCTCCATCCTTTTCTGGGGCCACTGTACAGGGCCAGCTACCGGGAATAGCTGCCTTGTGGTCGCACCCTGGAGCCTGGGACTAAACCAAGGGAAGCCAAGGAGCTGGTAGCCCAAGTTACCATATTTTAGAGAATTATGGGGCACATGGTGGCACTGAAGAATGAAGGGGAAGGCTGTAACCTTTTTTTTTTTTTCCTGACCATCCTGCTGACTGCTCCTCCAGAGCTGGAGGAACAATGAGTCCAGCTCACCCTTGGGAAGTCTGCTCCTCTCTGCCCCTTCCCACAGCAAGACTACCTGACCCTGATCCAGCTTGTCATTTGCAGACAGTAAAATTGCTCTTCTCGGGACAAACAAAAAGACAGTCACTGCCCCAGGAGGCTGTGGTCAAGGCAAGGAGATGCCATGTTATTTGGTTTCTTCTTTATTTTCATTTTGGCTTTTAGAATTGCAAATGGGCTCCAGCCATCTAGATTTATACATACTTTGATTCTATATGTTTATAGATAGTACTGAGCAGAGAATGAGAATTTCAGCATGGAGGTGAAGTGATGCTTTATAAATAAAGCATTTGTTAGTGCCAGGTTTCAGCAAGAGGGAGGACTATACGCTGGCAGCAAGAGCATGGAGGGGGGATCCGACATGCCCTGTAATGAGTTTAATTCACAAAAGGCTCAACCCAGACCGACCCACACATTGACTGCATTTTTTCTGCTTATTGAGTAGTTTTGGGAAGCAGGGTTGAAGCGTCAAGTGCATCTCAGTAGCAGCTCAGGAGAAGTGAAGGCACACTTGGGACCTGAAGACAGAGCTGTAACTCCAGAATGTGCTATATCCATCCTACCTGCTCCTGTCATTGCTGATGGTGGGTTTCCAACCCCTCAGTGCTGGGAAGCATTCACAGAGGGCAATGTCTGCCACAGTCAGGGGCAAAGCTCCCACAGATGGGGAAGGAGAGGGGTTGTAGGGTTTCAGTCTCTATCTCCAAGAGCAATCTGGGGTAGCTCTGACCTGCCTCAGCACTTCATCAATCCTATTTTGTACTTGATGTGGATTGTAGCCTGGGGAGATATTAACTAACCATGGCTCTGCTCCTCATATCCTCCATTTCTCCTCCTCCTCATTTAGATCTGGCTGCTGAGAGAATTATTTTATTTTTTTTTCTGGAGATTTTACCAAACTGCAAGGGAGTTTCCAAAACATCTGGAACAGCTCATGGAGCTGGAGTGTAGTATAATGCTGAGGGTGGAAATAGGGTCATGGAAACAGAGACACCCTGTTGGATTAATGCTTAAAACCGGCACTTGGGAAAGGCTGAGTTCAGAACCTTACCCTCCTTGTGAAGGAAAAGAGTTGGAAAAATTCCAGCAAGACCCTGTCTTTACCACCACATGTCTCTGGGTCCTGCTTCTCAGGTACTGTGTGAGGAGGAGGTCCCAACCAGTGCTTATCAATGCCCTTTGCCTTAGCATAAGGATGCAGCATTGTTCTGTGAAGGGCAAACATGGGTGCTTTAATCTCCCAACCCCAAAACCTGTTCCACTGTCCAGGCTTGGAGGAAGTCTAGAAAGAAACCAGTCTTTTGGAAAGGGCAACAAGGCCCCTCGGGTTATTTGGAGGCTGCTAGTTTGGCATCCATCACAGCTGAAATACTGAGATGGCTTTTAATACAAAGCAACATGTAGTTAATTAAAGGAGGGGTGTAACTGATGCCAATCCCATAAAATGATGAAAATAGATCTCTGCTAACTTTTTCATTTCTACAGGGCTTGGATATGGGCTGATAAAGATGATCTTGTTAATGCAACAGCCTTGGTTGTGTGGTTTGACTGGGCGTGTTGTCATGATACAAATGGAGCTGGGGTGAAGCGTACTGCTTAGATAGAGTGATAAATGCTAAAGATACAAAATCATCATGGCTCACCTGATGGGAAGACAAATGGGGCTGGCTACAGGCTGGGAGATGCAGCTGACCTGGAGAGTGTGGACTTGAGGCTGCCTTTCCAGTGGGGTTGCAAAATAATTGGTTCTTGACCCCCTTCAGTTTTACCCAATTGGGGAAAAAAATTAAATCAAACAAGCCTAAACCCTCCAGATAACTTTTGTAAATAGCTGTTACAAAATAAGCCAGATCACTCACCTTAGTGCAAGCCAAAACTGCCTCTTTTAATAGGACAAGAGGAAACGGGCTTAAGTTGCTCCAGGGGAGATTTAGGTTGGATATCAGGAACATTTTTTTCTAAGATAGTGGTGAGGCCTTGGAACAGGCCGCTCAGGGAGGTGGTGGAATCACCATCCCTGTAGGTGTTCAGAAACCATCAAGATGTATCACTTCATGACACGGTTTAGTGGTCCTTTTAATATTTAGTAGATGGTTAGACTGCAATGATCTTGAAGGTTGCTTCCAGCCTTAATGATTCTATGATTCTATAATACAACATATAAAGAGTCTAGGAACAAAAAGTGACAGTGGTATTTATAGGATGGGACAACCTCTCTGTCTTGGGAAGCAAAGTGTGTGAAAGGTATGGCAGAACCATGTGTTTTACCCTTATTTTAGTGGGACAACTACTAAAAATATTTTTGTGATCCTTCAGAGGTGATCCAGACTCCCAGGGTACTTGGATTCATGGTTACAAAGTATTGCAGTAACTCTGTGTACCTGGTACAACACAGCAGCCACTCTCCTTGGATATGGTGGGATGGGGCAGGGGGATGAGAACAGGGAGTCTGCTATGTCCCCAGCTGGTGTCATCCCCTTGTCAAGGAGGAATATGGCACATTGGGAGTGTCCAGGAAAAGAGCCCCAGAAGTGATTCAGGGACTGGAAACTTCACCTACGCAGACAGGGTGGGGAAGCTCGGTTTATTTTTTGAGAGTTACTTATTTTAGCATTGTATATTGAAGAGTATCCATAAACATCAGGGTTTTGATGGGAGGGGGTTTCTTAGTCCAGCAGACAAAAACAGTATAAGATCAAATGGATGGATACCAAGGGGCACAACTTTGAGCTGGAATGAATACTCAGAACTTCTGAAATATTTAAATGGAGACTGGAACACTCCCTCCACTTTCACCAACTGCCATGAAATCTTTAACTTCTGAAGAGAGTATATGGGAGACAGGGTGAGGGACTCTTGCATGACTCAGTGGGTACCTCCACCTGCCAGCCTGCAGCAGGCTGCCGGTATTTAAACCCTGCTGATGGCCTCAGGCTTTCCCATCCAGACAAGAAAATAAGCTATGAAAAAGGTAAACATGTCAATGAAGTATTTTCCTTTTAGATGGGTTGATCTTTCCAAGCTCAGAGAAGGACACACAAAAGCCGCTGTCAGACGTAAGCACACCAACCCTGACTTTACAAATATTTGACTAATATTTACTGAGTTTTACATGTTATCCCACAATAAGTTAAAGAAGAATGAAAAAGAAAGGGCTTTTCTGGACTCTGCCAGATGTGATTCCTCCAGGTAACCTCCCTGCCTTCCTCTGTCCCACACTCAGCAGTTGCTGTAACCACTGACTGCACTCATCCCAGTGTCCCTGGACTGAATCTTGAATTTTTGTGGGATCAAAAACTCAAACAAGGATGCTGACCCAAGTGTATCACCCATGGGGGAACATGTCTGGCACAGTGCACATCACCCCATCTCCCTCATGCCCCATATTTCCAAGTGCAGCATGGCCATAGGGGTGGGTGCCATCCACCCTGTCCCTTGTTTAATGCACAAATGGGCCACTGTTTATGGGGGACCTCCCTAGAATGCCTTTGCTGTTGAGCTCTCTGTGGTTTCCTGTATTTGAATCCCTTATCACAGCCTTGCCCCAAGTATATATGTTCAGGAGGGTGCGTTTTATGGGTTGATAAACTTTTATTGCAGCCAGCCTTATTATGTCTGAAATAAAGATGTAGGGACCTTATGTCTAGGCAGCAGGAGAGGGGGTCTAAGTGACTCTGTTTTCTACTAAACTTAGTAGTCTGGGCGCAGGTTTTAAGTAAAAGCCAGGCAGATCTGAGTCCAGCTCAGGCACACCTGGGAAGGTCTGTGTCGGGGATCCTTGGGATCAGCTGCAGTTTGTACCAAGGAGTTGGGTTTCATTGAGGTATTAATTTCCATCCCCTGCAAGAGGAAGCAGCACATGGAACATGGTATCTCCCTTGCCCTATCCACATCTCAGCCTCATAACACAACACGGGACACCCCTCTGAGCTCCCCACTGCAACCTTCCAGGCAATCCCACTTGTGTACAGAATTGTTTACACTATCTTCTACTTCAGTTTCCTTCTTCACTCCTCACACTTCCATTGCTGCCTTTCTTCCCATGTGGGCTGAGTTCTTCTCTTGGTGGCAGTTTACGTTGTACTTTTTTTTTTCCTTAGCATCAGATTAGAAATAAATTAGTGGCCAGTAATTACTTTGTCAGGTGCTGACTCCTCTGCACTTTAGCTCTGAGCATGCCTTTGTTTGCGTGTGTGTGTGTGTACAAGTGACCAACAATAATTAAAGAGGCTTTATTAGTCCCATGACTAAGCTAGGATAGAAAAAACCTGTGTCCTTCCCGCCAGTGAACAGCATAAGGGGAACAGTTCACTATGAATCCTCTGCCCCAGCTCCCCACTCCTGTGCTCTAGACACGTTAGAAGGTTTTCTGATCTCATTTACCCCAGTAAATGTCTGGGGAACACATCAGACACGAAGATGGTTGTAATACGTTCTCTTCTACACTATTTATGGTTCCACATGTCTGCAGGTGTAACTGTTCTCTGGGTGCTGCAGGGGAGCGGGAATTGTCACCATGCAGCTTGCTTTCACAAGCTGGTGATTTAAGCTGCTGCTGCTGCTGGATATGGGGATGTCCACCCAAGGACACAAGGCAGTGCTGCAGTTCTTGGGACAGGATTTGTTCATGAGGACTTGAGCTGATTTTTCCATAGTCAGTGCTTCAACCTCAGCTGCACAAACACCTTCAAAACACAGCCAGGGAGCCTGATCTTCCTGATTTATCTGTGAGGCTAATACAAGCTACCACCTTTTTTCAAGATATCACCTTGCTCTTACCCAACCAAATGCACCAGACCTCATGGGTGCACCTTTCCAGAATGTCTTCTGCTTCTGAGATGGCAGATACCAGGACATATTCCTGGCTGTAGGGTGTAGGCAACTATCTCCAAGAGAGATGCTGTTGGACTCTGCTGGCTGTGGCTATGCTGTTGACATCCCCTGGTCCCTGGGGTGTGTGACTGTGTGACTGTCCTGGACCCCACACCATGGAAACTAATTAGGAACTTCTGGGACCTGGGTTGTGCTAAGAGATCAGTAAATCAGAAAAAAAAAAAAAAAGCAAAAAAAAAAAGCATCCCAAAGTTACTGTTGCTTTCTCTGTAAGAAGAGGATAATTATTCAAAGCATTTGGGGCCAACAGATGCAAACTGCAACCAGTAATGCAGCCTGCCCTATAGATGCTGATTTGTCAAGAGTCCAAGTGACAGGAAAGGGGCTGATTTTCACATTTTGATTGAGACCTCCTCCCATCACATGGCTTTAAGCTGGTTACTCATCCCAGGCTACGCCATGTCTTGGCAGAGAGTTGCCCTATCCTCTGCCATGCTGCAGCTGGCCAGAGAATGGGGCAGAGGGAAGTCCAGGAAGCAAAACAATATTGCAGTAAAGAGAGAAAGCAGAGCAAGGTATTTTCACCCCTACCTCCATACCCTGGGCTGCCCTTCAGCAGCTTCATTCCTGTCAGAAGAGGCAAGATCTGAACATCGGGAGAAGGCTGCCCTTTTCCCTGGGCTTGCCACCACTGAACCACACTGGGCTTGCAAAGCTTTTTGCAAATGCCCCCCTGGGCCAGCCAGCACATCCCTCCCTCCTGCAGAAACCGGCATTACCATTCCCACTTGCGTACAAAGGAGGTTGCATCATAACTGCTTTTTAAACTCTGAGGCTTTTGAAGTCAAAGCCAAAGTTTGTTTCTGCGCCTGCATTGTGTCAAGTCCCTTGTTCTGGTGTTTGTGAGAGTTGCTTCGGTTAGTAGGAGCTCACCTCACCTTTTATAACAGCAGGGTTATCTTGGCAATGTTTGTCCAGACTGGCAAGAATCTGGGTTCTTGAAGGACTAAAAATCAATGTTATGAGAGAAAACATATGATAAGTCTCCTGGAAGCTTTTCAGCTCTTTCTTCAGATGTGGCTGAGATAATCAGGAACAGGATTACCTAGAAAGAAAGAAAGAAATAGATTTTCAAAATATGGATGTCATTTATGAACAACTGGGAGAACCTCAAAAAAGACACCTTACAGTCCACATGGTAAGGATGGAGTCAGCTGCACTGATGTTCAGATGATGTTCACATTACATCTGTGCTGCAGTAAGAAGATGCTCCAAAGTGGGTAGGAGGGATCCTCACCATCCCCAGGAGCAGTGGGTTTCCACAGGGAGTGACTTTTCCTCCATTTCTGGGCTCAGTTTTGGGTTGCAGAGCCACTGTGTGAGCTCCAGGTGTTGCACCTTGCTTGCTGGCAGGAACAGGCATCCTCATGACCCTGGCTCTGGCTGGAACAGCTCATCACATGTTCTCTGCTGAATATTTGCAGGACAGCACTTTGCAGACACTGCTCTGGCTGCTCATAGCATCCTGGTTTTCCCCAGAATCGACCATTCAGGCCGTCTGCTTGACATAACATCCTGCCTGAGCTGGCAGCATTGGGAACCACCACCCCCAACATGAGAGCAGGGAATGCAACCTCAACCCAAATACCTCACCCTGAGCACAGAGCAAAGAGGGCGTTCCGAGGAAAGCTGGGCTGGTGGATGAAAGCTGAGCAGTTAATGTAGCGCCTTTTCTATGCTGGCTTTCCAGTCCTGGCTTGCATGGGCTTCCTTGCGGACATCTGGCAGATGGGCCCAGCGAGGAATGTAATGAATTGTGCAGATGGGAGGTGCCGCACTCAGGTTGCAGCCCGTGGGGCAGGGAGTTAGTGTTTTGTTTATAAACACAGGCAGGATGATTAAGATAAGGGGATGGTAATTAAATTAAATTAAGGCTCTGGAAGTCATTAGATGAACCTGAAAGCATCACCAGCCACTTTAATTCCTAGTTCTGCAAAACAGGGATTCTCTGTGATGGAGCATTAGAGGGTGATGGGGGGGCTGGGAGGTTCTTTCATCAGCTCAGTGAGGAAGAGAGGTACACACTTGTATCCAAACAGGAGATGGGAGGGAGTCAGGTAAAAGAAAAGCACCAGAGCATCAGGGAAAGGAGGGAAAGTCTGCAAAGGTTCTCTCCATGCCCCTGGGAACAGCAATCCCAGATCACAAATGTAGAACTGAGGCACAGTGGGATGAAGGGCCAAGGTTTCCACCAGAATTTTCATCCTGATGATGCAAAGAAGAGTGTAGTGATGTTTGCAGAAGTCAGTTGGATTGTAAATGTCCTTGAACATCCAGAGCATCTTTGCAGATATTTGAGAACCCCTTTGTGAGCAAGGAGGAGCACTCATGTGAGTAGAGGAGGCAGGAGTGGGGAAGACAGTCCTGGCTGCCCAAACTGTCTGGGAGGCATTTCTTGGCCAAGGGGGTGGCAAAGCTGGTCACCCACTGAATGGGGGCTAGGACAAGTTTAGAGAAAATGGGTTAGGAAGCATGACAGCTGATGTGCAGGTTTTTGATGTGTTTTTGTATCAAGTGTGGAAGCTGCAGATGTACCTGTGCAAACTCAGAGCAAATGATTACAACAATGCCCAGAGATCAACAAACCCTCCCTGCTGGGGCACCAAGGTCTGGTGGCTCCTCTTATCAGGGCTGCCAGTTTGCTGAGAGATCCTGTGCCTGTTTATTTTTCTTTCCTGCTTGCAGTGGCCCTGATACACCTTCAAGACTTAAATGCTTTCCCTGCTGCACAGACATGGTAAATTGGTCCTAGGAGCTTTTGTACATCTTTGAGAAGAGGGAATGGGCTGAGAATGTCTGGATGCTATAGGGCAGGCGAGGTGGGGGGTTGGAGCAGCTAATGCTTGGGTGAAGGATGCTTCATCAACTGCCTGTGACCCAGAGACTTGGATCTGCTACTGTCCCAGCTTGGGAACCTGGCCCTGGAGTGCATGATGTAGAAACATGTGCTTTTTAGCTTAGAAGGTCTTCAGCTTCGTTTTCTGGTGGCAGCCCTCTGCAGAGGGCTTTAGGGAAGCATGGAGGAAATATCAACAACCTTTGCAGCAGTAATCATGGCCAGGATGGTGAACACACAAAGAAAAAGCTTCTTGTCTGGATCCTTGGAGAGGGGGAGAGGCCCTTTTACTACAAGTGTTTGCAAGATGGTGGTCAAGGAAAGGTGGGTTGAAGGAAAGGTCTCTCTTGTTCAGGTGTTGAAGGGAAAGCAGGTAATGGTGGCTGCATATTTCTAATTAAGGTAGGAAGCAACTATTAAAGCCATGAGGAAGAACACCCTAGGCTGATGGCACTCAAACTAGAGCCAAGTACATTCTCTAATCCCAGTCCAAGACCCTGGGAAAATACCAGTTTGCACCCATTTCAGAGCCTGGCTGGGCATCAGGAACTGTAGGAAGGTGACAACTTGGTGTGAACCTGATTGAGTGGGAGAAACCACACCAGTGAAGATGTCAGTGCAGATAGAAGGATGCTTAACGGCTTTATAGGGATTGCTATATCCCTACCAGTGTGGGTGGGTACATCCCACAGGGCAGCCAACTCTCTTCCAAAGTGAGTTGGTCGGGGCCTGTTAAACACACTGGCTGACTTGTTTGCACTGACAAATCCTCTCCTCTTTGCCCACCACCACCCGTGAAACCCTTTTCCTTCCCCTGGGGCTGTTGGGTTGGAGGGAGTGGGCTAGTCGTAGGGAAAGGATGGGAGCTGCTGGCCCTGCAGCCTGTTGGGCTCGGGGCCAGCATTCCTGCCACTGCTCTGCAAACAGCCTGCGTTTGTTCGGACTGCTCGCAGCCACCAGGCACAAGCGTGCCAGGGTTTAGAGCTGCGCAGCCGAGGGCTGAATTTGTCTCCTGGCACAGGCTGAGTGTGTGGCAGGTGTTCAGCATTCCTGGAAGAACAGGGGGCACGGATCTGTGGCTTCAGGTAGGTCCTGAGCTACAACCATTGATCCCTGTCACCCCACCCTGGCTGGTGGGATACCCCAGTGGATGTTTCACCCAGCTGGTTCTGTCTGGCTGCAGTTCCAGGGCCAGACTGAGCTCCCCATGAAGATGCTCTGAGCAACCCAAGGGAGAAGCTAATTCCTCAAACACTGGCTGGGGTTGTGCATGCTGGCTTTCGTCCTGCTGATCTCCCCAATTAGTCTCCCATCTCCTTTTTCTCTTCTTCAAAGCACTAAGCGTCATTAATCTGTTAGGGGGATTAATGCCAGGCTGAGCTGGAGAGGATGATGTCTCCCCAGCCCTCTCTCACACACTGCCATGCACACTAATAGTTTTTTGCTACGCTGTCACAGCTGTTAAGGCTACAAAAGCCCTGAGTAATGTGATCTCTTGGGGCCCTTGTCCGCCCGAGGCACAGGCACCCTGGCCCTTTTTGAAGGCAGGAATGTGGCTGAGCATGACCAAGTTTGTCCCAGCAATGGCCCTGTGCCCTCCTCCCCGGCCATCCAAGGTTGAATTAACATCACGTGCAGAATTGGATCAACCCATGGGACCACCTGGTGCCCTGCTTCCACCCTCCCAGCTTCCGTCACCACAGAGGGTCTTGAGGTCAGGGACAGGTGTCCCAAGAGGGTGTGCTGGAGGCACTGGTGGGCACAAAAAGGTTTAAACCCAATTTAGGGCAAAGTCTAATTATTCCATCTCTTCGCCTCTGATGACTGTTTTAGGAAACAACAGGTTGAACACATACTGGAAGATGCTGAACAGCAACTGGTGTGGGACTTGCAAAAGGGATCAGCATGAATGGGAATGCAAGAAAGCATCCCTGTGTGTCACTTGTCAGGACCCAGGGTCTTCACCAGACCCTTAATGGAGACAGAAACCAGCCAGGCATGATGCAGGAGTGTGCTGGTTGCACCAGGGGGGGTGTGGGAGCCCTGCTCCAGATCCAAATGCTCTTTTCCCTTACCCTAGCGGAATTCAAGTCCACAGTACACTCCCTGGTACCCAGGGCTGGGGTGCTGTGTCCCATGGGAAGGAAGCCCAACTGTTGCTTTAAGCACTGCCTGCTGGAGACACTCCAGTCTAGATTTCAAAGCAGCCGTCAGCTTTTTCCTTGGATCTGAGGTGGCTCAGTGGGACCAGGCCAGCTTTGTAATTTGAAACAATGGGGTTAGTGGGGACTGTGCCAACGGCAGCCCCGGCTGTTCAAGGAAAGAGGATCCCACTGCATGTACAATCCTGCATTCCCCATCCTTCCCCTGCCCCAGCCTGGGACAAGCAACCCTTAGTGTCCACTGGAACTCGGGGCTGCCCTTGGAGCACCCAATGGCAGAGGCCAGGTGACACTGTGGTGGGGACCAGGCACAAGCTGGTTCCTGTCCCTCCCTGTACTGCTATAGGTTTGTTTTGGGTTTCTCTCCCTCTTGTTTTCTACCAGGGGTTGAAACTCTATACTGAGGCGGGAGACACTCAGGGGAATTTGTGACAGCAGATGGTGGGGAAAGAGAAAAGGACAGAGCATACTGCCTGTGGGCACGGGAACACAACACCCTGGGAGGGAGTGTAGAGTGAACAGCTGAAGGTGACCAGCCTGAAATGCTTTTAATGTCAAAAATGTATGGTGCTGCCCTGCCTTCCCCATAAACACACCTGCAGGCAGGAACAATCCCTTTCTGGATTACTTTTTCTTATCTTTCTTTACTTTTTTTCCTTCTTCTTCTTTTTCTTTCTTCTTCTTTCTTGCTTTTGTTGTCTTCTCTCTCTAAAACAAAGATATTTCCCCAGATGCCCTGGTCTCCATCCAACAGATCCCTTTGTCTTATCTCTTTGAATTACTTTTTTTTGTACACACTTGCCATCCTCCCAGGCTCATCACTGGATGTCTCATTATAAAGGAGACACTGGTCAGCCATGTCAAAACTCCCCACAATGCTGACACAGAGGGATCCTTACTAGAGTGAAGATGCTAAATCTCAGCAAAGGGATAACTGTAGCATGAAGTCAGAGAGGAGAGCTACCCAAAGGGGATTCAGAAATTCTGGGATGATTTTAGGCTTGTAAAGAGTAAAAGGGATTAAGAGAAGCTTCAGGAGCAGAGCCAGAAGATTTCACATCCCAAGTATATCATTTCCCATGCCAAATGTGACACTGTCCCCTGGCTCTGTGTGGGACATGGGAACCTCCCGCAGATGCTGTACCCCAGGGAGGAGGGCAAGGGCTGCTCTGGCATGGGCCGTAAGCAGCATTGGGTGATGAAGCTCCTGCTGTCCCTTGCTCTAGGGCATAGCCCCAAAGTGCACAATCCTGAGTGTGATGTCCTGGGCTGCCCGTGTCTCCGAGGCAGGCAGATCCTGCTGAGCAGCCCGGCTGCTTGGCCAAAGCCACTGTGCAGTGAGCGAGGACTGGCTCTGTACCAGACCATGGCTGCCCTGTTCCAGCCACCCGTCTTCAGCCATTCTCTAGCTGCCCCACACTGGTGGATGTTTGGTCTCCTGTTGTCTCCTGACCCTTTACTCCAGGCCTGAAAGAGCACTTGGGTGCTCGGACCCAAACTCATTTCTTCCAGCTGGTCTAGGGAAAGAACTGAGTTCTCCTGCAGTTGTGCCCTCACTTAACTTTGCAAGAGGAAGTTTTCTCCCTAGCTTCAGGAATTGCGGGACATTTTTGATGTTAGGGAGATATGGAAAGCAAACCTGACCTTTTCAACCAGAGAAAGGCTGTTTCCCCATAAGTCTATGTTGCAAAAAAAACATTGGGTTTTATTTTCCTCCCAAAGCAGCACTGAAAACAAACACCCAAACCTCAAACTTTGCTACAAAGCACAATTGTCCTTCCAGAACAGCTCTTACACATTTCTATCTGGCCTTGACTCCCCATCCTGTTCCTTGCCTCTGTGCAGACTTGGTGAGTGCAGTGGGATCAGCCTGGGAAGTTATTTTGTTCCCACCAAACACCTTGGCTAGCAATGGAGTCCTTTTATTGCCGGGATGTCATTCACACTGTGCTTGTTTAACACACATACCAGCTGCCTCTTTTCATGCTACTACTCTGAGAATGGAGATTCACAAGGACTGAGCTCATCCGAAGTTCACAGGAAGATGTGCTCAGATGGGGACGTGGGATGTAAATCCCCTTGAACACTGCATATATTTACATCTGCATCTGAATTTACATCCTCTCTCTCATCACAGGATTCCCCTGTTGTGGAACACTGGGGAAATGCAACACATCCCAACCAGAGGTTTAGGTTGGGATATTTTTTTTTTTACTGTTCATGAGTGGTTTACTTTTCATTGATTTTGAGGTTCATATAATGAGCAAACAAGGACTTAATTCCATCGAACAAAGCAACTGCTGCTCAACTACTATGTGGCCCCCAAACCTGCATCATCTGGAGTGCCACCATCTCCTCAGGCACCCACAATGTGGCACAAGCATGAAGCAATCTTTTTCTCAGCCACTGTAACTGTTTTCCCACTTTAGGACATAACAGAAGATCCTTTCAACAACATTTCCTTTGAAAAATAATCCATCTAACTCTGTTTTTGGAAAGTGCTCCATGCTCTGAACAGGAAGAAGTTAATTACTGTCCAGGGGGTGAGGGCGTGTGTTCTCAAATGTTTAAAATGTTTAATTTTCTTGAAAGAAAAACCATCTCTGATCTCTGTTGGATCCTCTCCCTGTTTATACAGAGGGTTTCTATTAGCAGGGCCAACAGTACATCCCTGACCACCACATCCATGTCCTTTTCTTCTTCCCTCAAAACAGGAACTCCTCCCAAGGGGAGGTGTGTCCCACCTCTCAATGAGCATCTCTCCAGGGAGCAGATGTGGCCCAAACCCTGATGGTGACTGCCTCTAAGGGCTGCTTTGACCAGACCCTGAGCTGGGATGAAACTGTCTCTGACTGCTGCAACTTTTCCTTTTCTGCCCATATTCCAGGAAGATGAGGAAAGGCGAGCAGGCTACTCCCTTCACAGCCCCTTCTGGTGAGGAGCTCTGAGAAATGTCACCAAGACCTTTGCTGGTGGGTTCAAGCCAATTCCTGCTCACATTAGCTGGGGATGGGCTGAGATGATGAGACAGCCACGACTATTTCAGATGAGATTTCCAGGCAGAAGATGTCCTGCAGACATCCCTGTCTCCTTGTCATGGACAAGAATGCTGGCTGTAAGGGCATCATTAACTTTACTTAGTTCCAACCTCCTCCAATGGAAGTTGGGTCTCTTGTCCATTCCATTTGTACCATAGAGGGGCACAGGCTCCCATATCCACCAAGGGGTCCCAGTTGCTGTCCTCCAGCTTGTTGAAGTCCTTTACAGGGTGCTGAGGGACAGCCCTGAATGCCTGGCCATGCATCTTCTGCCAGGACACTCTGAGCCCCATAGGCTGCAGTGGAGGATTGATTTCCTTTTGTTATTGCTGCTTATCTCAGCCCTGCTGGTGCCTCTATCAGGGCATTGTTGGGCTTGCTAGTTTAATGCTGATGAGAGGATAATGAGAATGGCCATCAGTGCTGTAATGCTCATTTGATTTTTAGTTTATTGCAGTAAGGAAGAAGTGACTAAAAGGAAGGGCTGGGGAGCAGTGGTCAGGGTGAGCTGTGCGTGCTGGCTGCTTGCTGTGGCATTTCCAGATTGTGCTGGAAACTGAGGTTGACAAACCCTGTGGGACCTCCTAATTTCAGAGATTGTTCCATGAAATGCTCGGGGCTGGGGCTGTCATCTTCCAGGGAGCCTTGTATGACACCATTGCATCAGGGTCGATGATGGTCTCAGGATCCTATCCACTTCCAGAACCTCTAGGACTGCATGGGCTGGTCTTAAATGAGTAGGATCCCATGGGAGAGGAAATTGACATGGTTCGCTTCTCCTTCATGTGAGTGGAGATGGAGCAGATTAGCTGTGGGACTGCTGAGGGGTGAAGAGGTGCTTTGTCACTTGGTTGTGGGACTGGCACAGGAAAGGACATTGGACAGACTGGGGTGACAAGGGGGGCTTTGAAGCTGCTGGAGGCTGGGCCTTAACTTCCAACTAGCGATTTCCTCCAGAGTCCTCTCCCAGAACAACTGGTATCTCACACTCATGGCATTTGTGCTTTAAAGTGTCCTCCTTCCTTCAGTGACTGAAGCCCACAGACCCTATCCTTCAGCTGGTTTGGTGTACTGTGTGGCTGTGAGCTGAGGAGCAGGCTCAAAACTGACCTCCAAGATGCCCGTCACCAACATGAGCCATATTTTGCACCCAAACCATCTATCCAGTGCTTGGGATGAGCCAAGCTCTGCAGCAAGCAAACTAAGCTGGTGCACTCAGACCATATCTGCGCCCCATTGAGCATGTGTGGATGTACCCAGTAAGGAGGGCAGTGATGCTGGGAAAGAAATGGGAGATGGAGAGGACAGGAGGGAGAGGAGACAAGAAGGAGGGAAGTTCTGAGGACACTGCAGGGACCATGGGCTCATCTGGCCAAGCCCGTGTGCTTCTCTTTGCACCAAAAACTGTCATGGTTGGAATAAGGGGCTGCTTGGGGATCACTCAAATACGCCTCTGCTGGGTCAGGGCTTCTCACAGCTTTGTTTTGGTGGTGGGGGCGGCAGTGACGCTTTTCAGCAGGCTGTCGGGTAGCTGGAGATGCTGGAGGAGCACCAGGATGACTTTATTTTGGAAATATGTCCCTGTGGAGCACCCAGTGTCCCTCATCCATCCTGGCCCAGAGCCAGCCAAGACGCTGGGATCTGTTCTGCTCACAGTTTTGCTCACCCTGTCTCTTATCACTCTGCTGGGAAAAGAGCTGGCGAGAAAGTGAGCCAAACCCACGCGCGCTGTCACTCCCTTTGGCACGCTTCAGCCAGACGCTGGTTTCTTTCTTCTTTCTTCTTTCTTTCTTTCTTTCTTTCTTTCTTTCTTTCTTTCTTTCTTTCTTTCTTTCTTTCTTT
>JANHGL010016941.1:0-17140 GCA_024611195.1 Ceyx melanurus
AGTGTCTCCAGAGCAGGAGACTCCACAACCCCCCTGGGCAGCCTGTTCCAGAGCTCTGTCACCCTCACTGAGAAAAATTTCTTTAAAGTTGTGGGAGTTGTGGGAGTGAATGTTTTGACAGCATCTTGAAACTTTCCCTTGTGTGATTACAGGGGTTGAGAAGATAAATGTCATGGTTTTTGATTCCGCTTGCTTCTTGCAGCTGGTCTTGCCATTGTTTTGGAAGCTCAGCTCTGTTTTCATGTAACTTACTCTTTTTGTACCTCACAGAGGTGGAAATACATTTGAATGTCACAAGTGCTGTATTTGCTTGCACAAAGGAAATCGGAAATAGGCGCACTGTGCTGTTAAACTTACATTTGAATTTTTTATTTTTAATCAATGTGCATATAAAGCAAGATAGTCGTGTTGACTTACATTTTCCTCTTTTTTTTTCCAGCTAAATGCATTTAATTTTAAGCATGTTCCTATACAGATACAAAGCTAATGCTAATAAGCATTTAGCATACCAGGTTTTATTTAGTTTTAATTTATAATGGGGAAGAAGACTCATTTGCTTTTGAGAGGAAATAGTGGAATTCTTACATTTGGTCTTGGGAAGGATGCAGCTGGGTGAGTCAGGCAGCATCAAGGTGTTAGCTCACGCTGTAGCACCATCACACTCCACATACTTGTGCTGACCTGACACTTACCTGACCTTTTGGTGAGCAGACTTGAGTTTGTTGTTCTAGGAGAAAACTGAAATAACTGGAGGTGGAGGGGGGAGTGTAATTTTCCTCCAGATGATGGGGTGGAATTGGCTGGGTGAGTAGTCAGAGATCTGTTCAGGAGGTGAGCCATGCAGCAAGGAGTGCATAGCAGGCTTTTGGGGTATGCTGTTTGCTTTATCTTTCTGTGCTCTGGGAAACTGCTGAAGAGCTCCTACCCCGAATTTCAGCTTACAGCGTCCATCAAGGTAATGCTTAAAGTGTGCATGGAAGGCTTGCTTTGGAGCAGGAGGGGAATTTCTATATTGACAGGCTTCATTTTATTTGCTAACAAAAAGCAGAGCTTGTTTTAAGGTCTCTGGTGTTGTGGAATACAATGCTCTTCAGTATGAGAAACTGTTGGAGCTTCTAAGAAAGTTTCTGCTTGTGAGGGACTGTTTCCTTGCCAAAATATTTTCATTTATCTTATTCCAGAGTAGGTTGTGGAGTCCATATCCTGTATCTTTAAATGCTGTCATAGTTCTAACTTGGGTAAGGAGTCCCATATGAAAATGAACCTGCTGTCTTGCTTAGGAAGGGTCTGCACAAAGCTGTTAGTAAATTAGTGTATTAAATATATGTACAGGCTTCTAAGTGGATATGTTGATTACCAATGAAAGTGCCCAAGGCTTAGGAAATTCCACAGTTAAAGTTGCTTTTAAGCTCTTTTATAAAAATACAGGAAATTGTACTGAGTAGCAGCCTCAGCTGTCACATTAGGGAGGCTGATCCTCTGTTAATAAGCAACCATTCATTTTCTCTTCCATTGTTCAGCAGCTCTAAGCCTCACATACTAGATGGTATTTAAATCTTGTTCTGAAGATAAGAGTGTTTTTCATTTCTCAAATGCTTTTCTGTAGAAGACCTCTCTAGTATGAAATGACCGAAGAAGAACAATATGGTTTTGGTCAGTGTGAAACTTGTTTTGAATGTTGGGTCAAATGTTCTCCTTCCCTTCCAGAGAGCTGCAGGCTGAGCAGTGAACAAGTGTGGGTGCTTCTGTGGTCAGTGTGCTTTTCACCTGGCAGTGTTGCAGGATTTGAGGGGCATATTTTTTCAGTCTGCCCTGTTGAAAATCATTCAGTGTATGTAATTCAGCATTCTTTGGTCAAGGTCTTGAACTCGAGTGTCTTGGAGAACCTGAGCATTTTGTATGAGGTGGAAGAGCTGCAGAAACATTGAGAAAGACTCAGTGGAAAAGTGTCTTGTTCACTGGGGACTGTCCAGCTGATGGCTGTGCAAGTCAGCTTGTGCCATTTTGAAGCAATTCTGGAGCGACTAGCTCCTGGTTGCAAGGACATTGATATTTGAAAAATACTTGAAGTGTTTTATTTGTTTTTCATGTAATTAAGCAGGTGTGAATGAAAGCAAGCCAGCAGCATGCAAGGTCCTGCTCTTTGTGGCTTGCATTTTGTGAAACAGTGCTCATAACAGATGTGGAGCTATTGATACAAATTTAGTGTGGCTTGTTCATTAGTTAAGTGCAGCCTTTTCTGGGGATTTAGAAAAACACAGCTAGGAGAGAAACGGGTGCTTAGATTTCATCAAAGTACAAGTTGAGTGATGTCTGTTCTGAAGGTGTGAAGATTGCAGAGTCTGTGGAGCAAGAGCTTTTGTTGTCATGTGTAGTTTGGTAGCCATCTGTTGGGATTCCTAGTGAATACTATTTTGCATATAAAACCAGAACACAGCCTTAATTTAAAAAGAAACTTTAGATTCTAAAGTTGATTTCCAAGTGATTTGAAGCAGATTTGTTTGCAACCTTTTATTTAAATAAAATTCATTCTGGATGCCTGTTTTTGAATGTGATTCCCACATTTTGTTCTAAACAAATACCAACCCATGAGGATGTTGTTATATAATCAAGGCTTGCTGAAGAAAGTACAAGAACTACTGTAGCTTTAAAATTTTTACTGATGAACTTTTAGATGCCCTGGAAGAAATTATTTTGTTCTGGAACAGGGTTCCAGCTGCCAAGGTAGTCCAGGTGTGTTTTTCCTGCTTCAGAGAGCTCCTGATGTGAGTGTAAAGCACCACCACGGAAACATCTGCCGTACAAGCAATTGGCATGTGTTCACCTTCTTGCAATTGCTGTTTTCTGCTCTTGCTAAATTACACTTGGTGGTGCCTCATTGCCCTTTGTATCCATTGTTCCTTGTCTGGACTCAGCTGGCAGGAAGAAAGTCACAGCCAGAGCAATAAGAAATTATTTTGATTAAAAAGACCCTCAGCTCTTTGGATGAAAGATCCTGAAATTAATATTAGAATAGTTTGGGTTTTTTTATGATGTGGGGTGTAGTGCTCTACTGAACTATTTGGCTTTACTAAGAAGACAAATTTAAGTTGACAGTGCAGTGTGTTTTGAAGATGGAATTGTGCAGAACACAGACTCAAGGATTCAGGGATTGGTACCATGTAGGCAGGAGTGTGGAGGCAAATCCCCTTTATCCTCGTGCTGTGGAGTACAGAAGAGTTTTTCAAGTGTGGAGCTTAAAGTTCTGTCAAGCTGAGCTGCCGTGTCTGCTGTTCAGCTTTTTTGATGCCCTTTGTCACTTCTCAACATTACACCTTGCAGTCAGATGCAGTGAGGAGGAGGAGCAGTGCTTTAGAGCACTGCATGGAGGAATGATGTTTTGGTGGGAAGTGAGCTTGCATTGGAAGTACAGACCTAAAAACGGTGAAAATTCTTTGATTTTGCAAACAAGAATCTCAGCAAAGTTGTTTTAAGCCTCGTGCGAAGCGGTGGCCAGAAGGTGCGAGTGTGTTTTCCACAGAGCTGCCCTCTCTCCGAAGTTGTCTTGCAGTGCTGATTTTCCTCAGCCCAGCTGGGCCACTCCTCTGAAGCAAGCAGGAATCCCCAGTCTGTATGAGCACACTTGGAGTTCTCATCCTTGTCCCCACAAGTGCATTGCATTTTCACTTTGGATTTAAGCAGCACGATGCATGCCAGTTTTTGGTGTATTTATCTGTGTATGTGCGTGGCTGTGAAAAAGCAGTGTCTGAGCTGGTGTGAAAAAGGTGATGTACATGTTCTTGCAGAAGCCTGTGTGAGGTTACTATATGCACCCCAAGCCAGTGGTGACCTTCAGGCATATTAGTGCAGCCTTCAGTAAAATCATTTTCCAGCTACTAAATGAACATGTGCAGCTGTCAAGATTGGAGGAGTGTTTTCTTCAGTTACTCACACAAGAGAAAAATAATCTGCCTGGCTTTCTGCAGTTCTGCCACCTGCTTCCTACTCTGGGAAATGATGCATGGGGTTTCTAATGTGATCACTGCTGTTCTGTATAGTTTCAGTCATCAGCTGGTTAAGTGCTGCCTTGAATGCATCAGCTTTGATAGCTCAGATAATCGTCGGTACAGATTCAATCCTTGTTGGAATTGCTGCTCAGCATCTTGCCAAATGTTTCTATAGAGGTTATTTTAGCTGTATTTTGAAAGGCTTTACAATAAGCTATGGCCTATCACCCCCACTTTTGTAGCTGCACCCTGTGCTTTGTGGAAGCAGTTAGATTTACTTGGAGTTTGTTTTGTAGTCTAAGGATTTCTTTCTCCCCCCCTGTTTTCTGATTGAGTTGTTTTTAGATTAATTTCTTTAATCAAGTATTTTAAAACATCTGTGGGTTATTGTCTGTGAAGCCTGTTCATTTATGTGGCAAGACTGAAATAACAGATTTTGCTGAGCTTTGCCTTCCAATATTTGAGGCAAATGACGTGAGCTGTGATACTCATAATTCTGTTTGAGCTTGTTGCTTTATATTTGAACACTCTTTATACTTGAATTAAGATTTATGCTTCAAAAAGTCGGTGTTTTGACATTTGGACACACAATAGCATAGATGTTGACAATGTCTTCTGTTTGAGGAATTCTTTGTCTGCTGTTTGAAAAAGGAAGAACAACAAAACCCCCCTTGGATGAGTAAGAAACATCTAACTTGCTCTGTTTTTTGGGGGGCATGTAATTTCTGACGTTTCCCTGCATGACCGCTTAGTTTCCCTTGGTGAAGAGCTGTGAGAGGATAACCTGTTTTTATGATGAACTCCTGAATTTAAGGCAGGTAGTTTCTACCTGTTCAGCCAGTGGTATCTGTGACTTGAATCAGTTCAGTCTTGGAATTGATGCACTGGCACTTCATGCTGCTTATGGCTTTTGGGTGCTTCCTCTTGGCATTTATTACAGAATCTGTGTGTTTGTGGTTGTCAGCTCTGCTGGAGTTAGACTCTTGTGTCTCTGACTTTGATAAGACTAGTTGCACCCTGAATATCTAGCACATATATGCTTATCTTAGACAAGAAATGACAATTGATACTTCAAAGTAGGTTGTAAAGTTGCAGTGAGACTGTTGAGCTGACCTCCCTAGCTGTACAACAACTGAAATGTGTTGTCAGTAGGCAGGTAAAAATAGCGAGTACAGGAACCATTAAGGCTTCATCAGGATTAAGGAACCATGAGGATTCTTAGCAGCTATTGCAGCTGTTTTAAGAAGGTAAATCTTAAAAAAAAGTGAAGCAGAATCTGCACTTTTCAGATGGGTGTTCTGCAGTTTGACTCCAGTGGGTGTTACTTTCTCACCACTTGACTACTGATCTTAAGAACCTCTGTTCTTAGGATCTTACTCAAAGTACTAAGATTCACATTTCTGACTGAATGAATTTGTCCTATTAATAGGAATTCCAGGTATCTTGTTTTTGAAGGGTAACAGACTTGGGACAGTTCCAGTTCTGCACCATTGTTCAATGGAATCCGTAGCTGTTGCATTAGTGCATAATTCTGTGTAAGCTGAATAAAGTTTATGAACTTAGTTGTGTTGTTACTGGCAGTAATAATTATAATAAGGAATGCATCCATATGTCGTAAATGAAGTAGGTTAATTTTTAAAGAATATCATAGAAATAGTTTGGTGTGGGGTTTTTTTTGTTCGTTTACCTCTCCAAATGTTTAAAGCAAGGTAGCTTTAGAAATAGATAAAAATTCTCTCACGATACCTTTAAATCAAGTCTGAAAACTTCATGGAAAGTAAAATTTAACACAAAATCCTAAATTCCCTTTGCTTGGAATTGTGACTAGGCATCTGTAGGTTGTTGTGGCGTACAAGAAGTTAAACTTAGAAAAGCCCTTCTGCTCTTCAGTGCTGTGAACCCATTGTTCTGCAAAATGACCTATAAATTAGGATCAGAGAGGCTCAAATTTGACATGCTTTTTTCTTTTTGAAAGATAAAGTCTGGAGGTTTGTTTGTTGTTGGTTTTTTTTGGTATTTTTGTTTGGGGTTTTTTTCTGTGTATGTTTCTTCAGTGCTTACTTTATGCCAGAGTTTGTCTTCCTTTGGTAAGACTGTATCAGTTTAGTTAATTACAATATTTAAAAACCCTCTGTTATTGTTTTCTGTTCTGTCTGGATATCTTTGGTTTTATGAACGTTTTTTTCATAGTACAAGAAAAGTTTTAATTAAATTAATTACATTTTAACATTCCTGCATTCTTCATGATGTGAAGACTCCAGCTCCAGCAGCATCACTGAAGAATACTGACTATATTCAGGAGACTGTGCATTATCTGTGTACTGAAAAATGTAAATTTAAAAAATGGTTCATATATCTATATGCTTTGTTAAAAACTCCCCTCCCAACTTCATAACTTCCCTTGTTAATCCCCACCTTTAAAACTTCCAGATTTTGTAAGTTCTTCCCAAATTTACTTTTAGTTCAAGGCAGAGGCTTTGTCATTGATGATTGGAATATTAACTGTTAGAATGATAATCCTGACAGCTGCCCATCTTTGCATCATCAATCTTGTTGAATTTCAAAGTATTCAGAGTACACCATCTCCTCCAGGTTCAAGATCACCCCAAAGAGCAGGAAATCTAGTCAGAGAGTTAGGAGACCTGCATGGCTGAGCAGGGAGCTGCTGGATAAGCAAAAGAGGGAAATATATAAAACATGGAAGGAGGGACAGGCCACGTGGGAAGAATACAGGGAGGTTGTCAGAGGATGCAGGGATGCAACAAGGAAAGCTAAAGCTTCCCTTGAACTAAAGCTGGTGAGGGAGGTCAGGGACAACAAGAAAAGCTTCTGCAAGTGTGTTGGAGCAAAAGGCAGCCTAGAGGCAATGTGGGCCCTGCTGGATGCAGAGGGTGCCCTGGTGCCCAAGGCCACTGAGATGCTGGAGTCTGCAGATAATGACAACATCTTCCCTGTGAAGTCCTAGAATTATTACCAGATGTCACCACCTGGGTGAATGGCTGTTAAGCAGACATGAGTCAATATGGAATTCTCCAGCCCTACTAACTAGAAAATGTAATAAAATATGCATCAAGTTATTAGTCTATTATATATAAAAGAATGACTCTGTTCTATCACCACAGATGGTGATAGGGTCCCAGCAGTACATCTCAGGGGTATGTGAGGGAAAACTGTGTGGGTCAACCCTGCCATTCGTGGCACTGTCTTTGCTCAAGGGCCACATGGTGGATAATGCAAAAAGATGGGAAAACACCATATGTGCCTCAGGGAAACCTAACTTAACATCTACTGTTTCACATTGCAGTTTGCATTTTATACAAATATTTATATATCTCTCTCTATATATAGATGCTCTTTAATAAAAATCTGGTCTCCTTATAAGCCTTCTGGTCTCACATTGCTAAATTTAGTCCGAACCAGGACAATCCTCTTTTTAGAACTTCTCTCCACCCCCAGCAGTTCTTCTGATAATACAGCCTTTAAATGTGATGTTGACTTCCTTGGTTCTTTACTTGAAGTGCTGTGGGAGATAAACTTGTGATACACCATTGAGGAATATTATTAGTGATGGCAAAGTCAACTTGAAAAGCTTGGTATGTGTCTGTAAATGATTGTGAGCAGATAACTCTTCAGTCCTGGTTTCAAAAAAGATGATGGTGAAAAAGCTTCCTAGAGTGATGCTGTCACTCATATTATACTAATAACTGTTACTCTTTATCTGCCATTTAAACAAAGCTTGTAAATAAATAGGTGAAATTATTCCAGATTTGGAAAAGGTTAATTATTTTTCATCCCTAAATGCCATTTTCTTCTCATATTCCATTTGTGGTTTTCCTAGACTTAGATTGGGTAATCCTAAAACCTTGGATGCTTAACTGTGAAGAGAAAGTCTTGTCAGGTCTCTTAATTGCTGTTTTGTGGGGTAGAAGTAGTAGTAATGTCAGTGCCCAGTTGCAGCATCAGGTACCGAGGGAGGGAGTTAGAAACACAACAGTTGTTTTAGCAGCTTGGTGTGGTTCTCTTTATACATCATATTTTTGTACTTTTATGTTGAGCTGAAACTAAAGTGGCATGTTAATTAGCCTTGGCAAGACAAACATCTTGTGTGGCTGCTTGCAGGTCAGTGTTTTTTGTCTAGAGAAACCCGTCAGGAATGAAGCAGGTGAGAGGTCCCCAGTGCCTTGGGTGGAGAGAGGAATGATGAAAGCACTGGCAGCAAGTGAATCACAGTGGAGCAGCTTTGTGTGGTTACCTCTCAGAGTCAGGAGATTTTGACCCTGGCAGGATGGTTCACTGCAGTTATCCAGCATCTCTGAATGAAGTGTGTTGTGCACGCGTGCTTGCCAGCAAGCCCACAAAGGGTTTCATGTTGGCAGCTGGACTATAGCCAGTTGAAGCCTATCTGGTAATTTCAACTGTGCTCCATAATGGTTAGGATGTGTTGCCTGCACAATTTGGTTTAAAGAAGCCATTGGTGCTTAATTTTTCTTTTACAGATCTGTGAGTTTTGTGAATCCAGGAAGGCCTGAATCACATTAACTGTCGTTTTCTGTTTTTATAGCTGTCAAAATGTCTTATTAACACAAGGGTGGAAAAAAAAGATGCATTAAATTTAATGCTTTTGAACACTTACATATGAAGTCCAGTGATGATCAGTATTTATCTTTTTCTCAAGTATATTTGGAAGCATCACATAAAGCTTTTTTATTACTTTATCTCTTCACTTTTGAAGAGCTGTTTTCAAAGTCTCAGGCACAAGGCATCATTTTCTTCATGTCGAGAAGTACAGCAAAGCTGCCAGGCAAGTTTACAGGTATTTTTACTGGAGCTTCACACGCTACAGATGTTCTACGTGCTTTTAATATACTATTGTGATAGTTTTGGCATTTAAAAAAGAGTGATTCAAGTGTGTAAATTTACTCTCATCTTCCTAGTTAGTTATATTATTCATTAGAACATAATATTTGTTTTATTGATTATATTCTTAGAGGTTCACAAGTGTGAAAATGCCTTCCTTTTAAGGGAATATCTACAAGGCAAAACTAGGAATAAATTCCCTTTTAGAATGGCTTGTGTTACATTCCATGCTGCTAGAACAAAGCCATGTTGTTCACAGTGGGAAAACACAGAATAGATCCCATCGCAGTTATAAATTATAGTTGAAAATGAGCGTTGGAGGTGGGGTGATGCTGTGTGTCACCTGCATTGGCACAAGGAAGCACTGGTCTGGAGATTGGGAGTGTTACTGCTCCAGCAGTTTTTGTTTTTGAAAGTATCTAGGTGCCTCCCTGTTTTTGTTCAGGTACCCAAACCATCAGCTTCTGTGGATTCCACGGGAGCCAAACACCAGTTGACACATCCCTTGTACCCTTACTGAGTAACACACAGCTGAGGTAGTGAGCACCGTTGTGAGCAGGATGGGAAGCTGCAGCCCTTTATAAAAGGCAGGATTGTCCTGCACTGGTGGAGTTTACACCAAGGTGTAACAGTGTAGGCTGTGCAGTCTCACTGATCAACTGGGAAGAGAGAAAGAGATGAGTATAGTGATAATTTAGCATGTGATTTACTAGTGTGCTTAGAGATATTTGTTTTTTCTTCATTATTGACATATAAAACTTGTGACATGTCATCTGTTCCTGCTGTAGTGAGGAGTTCACTCCTCACAAGGTGTCTGTAGCCTGTTCTGACCACGACTGCTGCTCAGTCTTGCAGTTTTGCCTGGCTGTCCATGAGTTAGTTATTTTAAACTTCCTTTATCCGTGTTTGTGCTGGGCAGCACTCGGGGCACTGGAGCACAGTAGTGTTTATTTTCACAAAGGTGGCAGTGCAAATCCCTCCGTAAATGGTGGGGATATCTTGGGGAGCTGCGTGTGCAGACGAGAGAAGGTGTGAGGTGAGCTGGCACTGTGGCTCACAGCAGAGCTCCTGCAGGATGTGTCAGAACAGAGCCCTCTTAGAGTCCTCCTGAAATCACTTTTCACCCTGGCTAGCCTGTCTTTGAGAGCTGCCCCTGCCTGCCTGCTAGTTAAACAGGTTGTAGTGCCCCTGGGGACCTCCTCACATAATTTCCCTGACATCAGTAAGCAAAAACTCAGCAGCACAGTCTTACACAGCCGATTGTTCTGCTCTTGTGAAGCACTCCGTTTGGTTAGTACATGATAGCAGTGAAAGCAAATGTCTTCCTTTCTTTAATGGTTTAATAATCTGATGTAATTTGGTTTAAATGGTTACTGTGTCTTGGATGTTAAATTTAGCAAGGCTGTTACTCTTGTGTAAAATTCAGTGCCTGAAAGCTAAGACTGCATTTCCAGAGATGGTGACTGAAAAGCTACGTGTACAGATAAAAATAATTAAGTGCTAATTATCAGTAGCCCCGCATGTGGATAGTGTTGTAAATGAAAGCAGTAAAATTTTGTTGTAATGGGATCTTAAATTTTTTGCTTTAAGAGCTGGAAGCATCCCCACCCCCCTTAGCTGCCAACATTTTGAAAGGCAGAATGCTTATTGTGCTTTACCTTTTGCCTCATTCCCATCTGTGTTAAACCTCCACCCATGATTTCATAGCCCTTCTAGGGGTGCCCCACAGCAAGGACATCGAGGAAGGTGAGAAACCATCATCACACCTGCCCTTCTTTCCTTGTACGGCTGTGGCAGTGGGCAGGGCACTGCCCAGTTCAGCCGGTCTGCTGCTCTGCTGTGGCTGGGCTCCCAGGGAAGGACGGCTTTGCCATTGCTGCTCGGAATGCAGTGGTGTGAAATGCAAGTGCAGCTTGGCAGTGCTGCTGAAAGAAGCAGCTGCTGGGGTTTCCCTGCTGGTACCCTGCCCATCTATCAGGGAAGGGGCTGCTGCGTGTGCATGGGGCAATAAATGAGGGGATTGCCCTGGGTTAAAACTAACCTGTTTTTATTTCAAGTGTCTGGTCTGGTTTGCCATGTGTCTGCAGAAGTGTTTACCTCCAGTACCAGGAAGGGTGTGAGAAAAAGTGGCCAAAAATGAGAGGCAGACAAGGCTGACTTTTGTCTCTGGCCGCAGTAATTTAAAGTGCCTTCAAGTGTTTATTGAGCTGTGGCCTCACTTGTGGAAGTGTGGGATATTTTATGTGCATTTGATAATACCTGAAAAAGCTGTTTAGGATTTGATGTCTTTGTGGTCTTAATTCCTTAATGTTTCTTATTCATGGAACTGTTCTGTTGGCTGTGTAAACTGGGTTGGGTTTTTTTTTTGCCTGCACTGGGAAAAGCAAAAATTTGATACAGTGTTTTTTCATGTACACACCGATAAAAACAAGGAAATACAGAGCATGGAAGCTAAACAGAAAATAAATTATATTACTGCATTGAATAAGAGAAAGTTGTGTATTTGGAGTTAAAATGAATGCTTTAAAATATCTCTTTACCTATCTCTAACACATTTGGTTCTGCCTCACCTAATTAAGATTTAATTACATCCTGTATGTAGTCACAAACTTACAGAAAATCACAGTATATAGATGTAAAATCTTCTTGGGAAACCCACTGGTTAAGTTGAATCTGGTCAAAAGGCCGTGCCACGTGTTGAGATCAGTGTTTGATATGTGGCAGTGATGCCTTATAGACTGTTACCTTTAACTGTCTGATGTCTTTATCAGTCTGTCTTCAAGTAAGGAATGGGAAAACATTCTCTAGTCTTAAAGATTAATTTTTAACATGTTTTGGTAGTGAGAATAAGTCTGTCAGTCACTAACAGCAGCCAGTCTCGGGGAAAGTTTTCGGTTGACTGACCTCAGCAACTATGAAGAATAATTAATATTTTTTGGTGGGTATGAATAGAGTACTTAGTACCCATTCCTGCACATGCAGGATGCTCTCAGTTGATTAAATTCTACGTTTTCTTCCTATGCAATGCATTTTGGTATGTCTGCATTGGTTCAAATTCTGTATTTTGTTGATGTAAAGAACTTGGGGATGAGAAATCATTTGAAATGGTCTGCATGATGGCATCAGACATCAGTGTGTCAGAGCCCAGGGGTCACGGGTAACCTGTCAGGATAATCCATCCAGGCTGCCTCTGCAGGAGAGATAAATGCTGCTCCTGGACAGCTTTCCTCTGCTGGCTGCCCAGAGGTGCCCCTGTTTCCATCACGCTCCTTGGCGCAGAGTTGAGCTGGTTCGTGCTTGCTGTGCATGTGGTCCTCAGCACACCAGAAATCCATCCAGGTGTGATGTGTATGTGCTTTTGTGAAGAGCCTGGTCTGCTCTTCAGTGTGACAGAACAGGTTGAAGGAGAAGAGCTAATGCTCCTAAAGATGTGGCAAACAATTGTGATTTCTCTTCTCCTTGGAGAAATCGCTGCAGATTGCTGCCCTGGTACAGGCTGTGTATGCCTGTCTCTGCAGTTGGGTGGTGGCATTCACATGACAATGGGAAACACCACTGACACCACTTACACTCACACAGAGCCTCAAGAGCTACCCTTTGATAATACTAATACAATAACATGAAATCTCATTGTTTTGCAAGCTTCACTGGAAGTGTGATTTTTAGAAATGTCCAAACAGCTCCAAATGCTGCTGCTGCTCTTGGCAGACTGTGTAGTGCATGCCAGACATGCAGTGGTAATCTGTACATTTTTCAGTGGTAATCTTTACATTCTTTAGGCATGAAGTGTCTGGCACTTCTGCTATCACTGACTTCAGTGAAACACACGACAAAATGTGATCTAAAATGCCCAGTTGCAACGAGATACTTTTTAAAATTGGCTTCATAGTGAGATGATGCTGTAGATGCACTTGAGCACAACTTCTTTTCCTTTCCATTCCTTTCTATGATGATTTGACAGCAGGTTCCTTCATATGGATAGACTAGAGGTGTATTTTTCCTTTCATGCTTTCAAGAAAAGCTACAACAAAAGGGAGATTTGAGATTTGTGTTACCATTAAATTGTCTGAGACAAGATTAGAAAGTTTTTCTATCCAGCTACTGGAAACAAGACTGATTGTTCCAAGCTGCAAGGGGTAATTTGACATATCTTAGTGAAGTGTCTTTGAAATAAAAGTCTGTGTCTTTTTAAAGCTCACAGTATTTTATTTGCATTTTATCACGTAAACGTGTAAGAATGTTGTTGGAGTTCTGCTTTCCTCATCAGAAACGTGTGCCCTAGAAATGTAGTGCTGGTATTGTTTAATGCTTGAGATAGCTGAACAGAAAACTCATCAGGATGGTTTAAATTAATGTTAGGCATGATCTTTTCTACTTTTAACTGGAGAAATGTACAGTTTAAGTACAGTTTGGGTCAAAACTCAAGCTCTCCTGTGTATTTGAGTTCCAGCAGCATAGGCTTAAGATGCAAAAGCGTGGGGAAGAATCACAGCTACATGATTATGTGCACTGTTGGTATTAGTGCTTGTAAGAAATAACATTTGTGTGGTTACTGCATTGCAATAGCAGGCCCATTGAAATGAAAAATAATAAACTATTCTAGATTGTGCAGGCATATTTATTTTCCTTAAAATGCATGCAGAACAGTCTTTCTATACAGGTAAAAGCTACCATGATTTCATATTAAAAAAGGCAATTATATATCTACATAATACTTTAAATCTGTAAAGGAATAAACAGTTGCTTATCCCTATGGCAGGACAGGAAAAGCACAGAAGTGGTTAACAGGTTCTTTTTTTGTTTGTTTTTTGTTTGTTTTTAATTTAGCACATAACCTAAAACTGTCTGCCGCTTATCTTGAAAGTTAATTTTATAAGACTTGTATAAAGTGTTTTGAGATACTAGGCACAGCTATCTCTAAGAATAAAGACGTGGCATATATTTATAGGTGTTATTGTTGTTGATCAGTTCCATGGATTTTGTGCTGTGTGTGAGCACTTGCTTGTGCAGAGCCAGTTTCCTAGCAAAGGAAACAGTATTTTTTCTTGACCATTAAGCATGTTGTGGCCAATCAGAAGTCTGAGATTTAAATGTTTACTAGGTAATAAACCAAGGCCATACAGGTTTTGACTGATAAATCCCTTACTCTTAGGCTTACAGCATGCCTTTGGCAAGAAGCCAGCATTAAAATGATGCACAAAACACACGGTTCAAGTTGTAACACTGGACAATTGTGTCTTGGATTCAAAAAGTGCTAATTTAGGAAAGTAATTTATCAGCTGTCACCCAAATGGAAATAATATTTGTCACGGGATGGAACAAAGTATTTTAAAGCAAATTGCTAAAATTAGATGAAGAAAAACATGGCTAAACAAGAACTTTACAAAGAGAAATGTTGATGATACTAAGCAGATATTCCAGTTACGTTTTCCCAGGAAGATGCATTGTTTTGTTTCAGGACTGACAGCCAGAGAAGCAGCTGCAGTCTGCATCTGTTTGTGCTTCTGTACACAACAGCAGGACCTCAGCTTTTAGAACACGCAGCTAGCCTACAGTCTGCTCACTTGACAAGAATATTAGGTTCTGTGACTAGAAATCAGGTGCTTTTGTAAACAGATTCATAGAACCTAGTACTGAACCACTGTTTAGTTTTCCCATGTTGGTTCAGTGCATTGGATTTACTTTCCCCTCAGTCTTGCATCAAATACATTTAAGAATTCTGAAATTTGGTGAAAATTCTTAAACAGATGTGCAGTTTTTGTTCCTACAGTTTAGCTTGCATTTTCATGTCCCGTAGACAAACTAAACAAACATGAGTGTATCATAAGAAACACTTTCGGGCTGATGCTTTTAGCTGTCAAAACAAACATCTCTATGCATATGCTGTTGAGCATTGGACTTCTGCTGCAGTGAAGTCTTGGTTAAGGGTTTTAATCACTGAGTAGCAACTGTATATACAGGCATGAATTTCACAGTTAATAGATGTACTTGGGGCGGTGTTGAGGAGATTTCTAGCAGCATATCCAGCCTGATTTTTGTCTTTGTTCTTTTTGCTTTTGTTCAAGATGCTGGAAAGACCTGATTGCTTTTAGGATGCTGTGTGTGTACAGACCTCTTCCAAAATATCTCTGCACCTTCTGAAAACTATAATGCTGTTCCCAGCATACTAATGTCAGGGGGCTAAATGAAATAGGCTTTTTAGCCTCCAGTGCTAACAAAAATAGGATGTTACGAGGCTTGATTTGTGGGTCTCATATGATTGCAGGTGCTGATTTTGCTGGACGTGCCCTTGCCCTCAGGAATACCTTGTTTCGTCTTGATGCAGTAATTTACAAGGACACAGTACTTCCAAAACAACACTTCCAAAACAAATTCTTAGTTCTTGTACTACATACAGGGGAAACTAATGTCTAGCTGCTGAGTAAATAGATTTATCAGTTTGCTCTTCATCATTTGATTTTGAGAATACAGGATTTCTGGTTTGGTTTATGTTTTGATTTTGGTTTTTTTTGTTTGTTTGTTGGGTTTTTTTGGTCTTTTTGGTTTTTTTTTTGTTTTTTTGTGTGTGGTTTTTTTGTTTGTTTTCATTTGTTACACAAGTCTTCTTTGGTATTATTACTGCTAATTAAAATCAATACTCAAGTGTTAGGTAGAGGGCTCCAGTTGGAGTTACAGTTTATTTTATCATACAAATTCAGAAGAGTTAAGCATGTTCTCTAAAGATCTATAAGAATTATTTACAGCATTAAAACTGTGGGACAGTGGGACACAATACATTAGTTTGATGCTCAGACCTGACAGTTACTTTACCACCTTTGGAAGAAGGGGCAGGCTACTCAAGAAGAGTACAGGGATTTAGTTAGGTAAGGCAGAAAGAACATTAGAAAGGCAAAAGCTTAGCTATAAATCAGTCTGGCCACTGCTGTGTGAGATAATAAAAAGTGTACATTAACAACGAAAAGAGAGACAAGGAGAATCTTCATCCTTTATTGGATGTGAAGGGGAATATTGCCACCAGGGATAAGGACAAGGCTGAGGTACTGAATGCCTTCTTTACTTCAGTCTTTAACAGCCAAACCAGTTACCCTTGGGGTATACAGTCCCCTGAACTGCAAGATGGGGATGGAGAGCAGAATAATCTGCCCATAATCCAGGAGGAAGCAGTTAATGACCTTCTATGGTGCCTGAACACCCTGAACACTGGTCTACTGGGAGTCACCATCCCTGGAGGTGTTAAAAATGTGTAAATGAGGCACTTAGGGACATGGTCTAATAGTCATGGAGGTGTTGGATAGAAGATTGCACTTGATAATCTTGGAGGTCTCGTCCAACCTTAATGATTCTGTGATTCTTTTCAGTAGAGCTTTTGCTGTCCATTATCTTTCCACTTCTTTTAAACTGCATTGTGAATATAGGAACAGCAGATGTTGTGCTCTTGTTTTATTTGTGGGTTTCTCCTTTCCAGGAGATGCTTTCTTCAGTACACAGGTATCGAGGGAACATGAAATAGAAGGGACACTTTCTGTACTATTTCATTATGTATGAATTTTTATATCAGCAGGCCAGCACGTGGAGGGAGGTTCTCCTCCTTCTCTGGTCTACACTGGTGAGACCACATCTGGAATATTGTGTCCAGTTCTGGGCTCCCCAGTTCCAGAGGGACAGGGAAATACTAGAGAGAGTCCAGTGAAGGCTACAAAGATGATGAGGGGACTGGAACATCTCTCTTATGAGGAAAGGCTGAGAGCCCTGGAGCTGCTTAGCCTGGAAAAGAGAAGACTGAAAGGGGATCTTATGAATAGACAAATCTCTGCAGGGTGGGTGTCAAGTAGAAGGGGCCAGTCTCTTTTCAGTGGTGCCCTGTGATAGGACAAGAGGTGATGGTAACAAGGTGAAACATGGCAAGTTCCACCTCAACATGAGGAAAATTTCTTCTCTGTGAGAGTGATAGGGCCTGGAAGGGGCTGCCCAGGGAGGTTGTGGAGTTTTCTTCCTTGGAGACTTTCAAGACCCTCCTGGATCTGTTCCTGAGTGCCCTGCCCTGGGTGATCCTGCTCTGGCTGCGGGTTGGACTCGATGACCTCCAGAGGTCCCTTCCCACCCCTACCACTCTGTGATTCTCACTGAGGAAGTTGTAGCAGCCCTCTGGTCACCTAGGACAAGAGGTTAACCATTAGGCAGCATTAGTTGAATGGTATTTTACAGTTGCAGTTTCATCTGGGTGCTGCATCTGGGGCACAACAACTCCATGTATCAGTACAGGCTGGGGGCTGATGTACTAGAGAGCAGCTCTGGAG
>JANHGL010016941.1:20648-36375 GCA_024611195.1 Ceyx melanurus
TTATATATTTCCCTCTTCAACTTAAGTTTTAGCAAGAGTTCCCTGCTCAACCATGCAGGTCTCCTAATTGACTTACTTGTTCTATCACTTGTCACTTTTCCTCACAAGAGACACACTCCAAACCCTTTACTGTCTTGGTAGCCCTCCTCTGTACCCCTCCAGCACTCAACATGCTTCTCAGATTGGTCCCCAAAACCTGCACAGTATTCACTTTGCAGCCTCACCAAAGCCGAGTGTATTGTTTTCTTTCCTGGCTGGCAAGAGAAGTCTCCAGATGCAGAACCTCTGCTGGGTTTTATAGGGGCAGCAAAACAGAAAGTGATCTGACTGGATTCCTGGTGCTCAGCCGGGCTGGTGTGTTGGTGCTGATGTGCAGTGAATCACACCTGCTGTGGACAAAGGCAGAAACCATTCCATAGTTGACAGGGAAGAAGTGGCCCAAGAGCTGAGGGAAGAGAAAGGCTTTTTTCTCCACTGCTTCTGCTGATGATGCTGCAGCTTGGTCCTTTCCCTCAGCCTGTTTCCCATGGGCTTGGCAGAGATGAGAGGGCTGTGACTGGCTGGAGGTGAACGGGGCAAGGCCACGTTGATGGCCAGTGTTGAGTACAAGAGACTTTCATCTGCTGGCAGTGACAGAGTAAGTGTGGTGCCTATTCTGCCATTTGCATTAGATGGACACTGGCTACATTAGTGTCATGCACGTGCATTTGTTTCATAATTCATGACAGAAGTAGTGTGAGCTTAACAGTGCAAATGAAATTAAGATGTTTTTTATATACATTACTTTTGGTCTGTTCTCCCTCCCTTCTCTCTACAGGAAAATACTGTGGGTTTGGCTTCCAAATGGATGGTTTAATTACTTCAAAAAGTAATGAAGTCACAGTGCAGTTCATGAGTGGAACACACACTTCTGGACGTGGATTTCTTGCAGCCTATTCAACCACTGACAAATCAGGTATTTAGAATTATCTGTTAATTATTCTGTGCTGGTAAAATTAGAGCTTTCTAGTAAAAAATTATTTATTAGCTAATTTATTCACACATTCTTAAAAGTTTACTTCTAAAATGAAGACTTATTACAATGTTCCTGATATTCTGTGTAGGAACTCAGACTGTCAGTTGCTATAAGTTGCTGTAGTTTTAAAGAAATGGTATCAAAACTAAGCTTGGATAGCAGAGGAAGGATCACATTTACCTGTTATGAATGAAAGAGCTGTTTCAAATAAAGGATTAAATAAATTTTTTCAGATAGTAGTCAATGTTGCAGATAGTGAATGTATTTTCTTATTGAATTGTATGTATTTTATACAGACCAAGCTTGTGGAAATTTTTATTTCAGTAACAGCAACCTCAGCTCTAATTATACCATTGGCTGAGTACTTGTAAGTCATTTTGCTGTATCTTGTTATTTTCTTGGTTTTGGTTATTCCAGCCTCTAAAAGAGGTTGCTGTATTTGTTTTGCATCTCCTTCCACTTGTAAAGGTGAGTGATGTACATGGTGCATAATGAAATGAAGAAATGCCAGCAACTGGTTCACAAGGCAGAAAAAAATACTTGAGAAAACCCTGTCTAGAAAGAATTCTTAAAAAAGCAGATAAATAGGATATTATTTTTTTTTTTGGTGTTTTGTATTGCTTTTCTCTCTGTATTTTGAACTGTATGTGCTGATAAACAGCAGACAGAAACATGAAATTTGAGATCCCAGTCATGAGACACTGCCTGGTTTCAGCACTGTAGGATTGTTCAATGCTGAAAACACAGGCCTGCTTAGCTAGCTTAGTGATTTAATTTTGTAAAAGGAGTGACTGTTTGTGTCTGTGAAATTATCTTAGGTTCTCTGAAGTACAGTTATAAATTAAAATTAAGCTGCACGAAAAATGGGTTTTTGTAGTTTCCCTTCTTGTCAGTGCCACATTTTCAGTGAAGTTCTCAGCTACTCAGACAAATTAGCAAGGCTCTACTGTAAAACAAAATGTGTTGCAAGAAAATTTACTAGGAATGTGGCTTTTTTTTTTTTTCATTCTGAGATTTTTGGTTAAGCTACATAGGCTCAAACATGTATTTTTGTGCACTTGAAAAAGCTTACTCAAACTTGTTGTCTTTATCATTCTCTTGACCTTACATTTTTTCTTTCCAGACCTAATTACCTGTTTAGACAATGCAAGTCACTTTTCCGAGCCAGAATTCAAGTAAGACTGATTTTATCTGTTCCCAGTCTCTTCAGTTAAGTCATTTAAATGTTTTTTTTGCAACCTTTGCATTTCTCTTTTGTTTACCCAAGTTCCAAAAAAGAGCTCTAATTGTAGGTTTTGACCTTACTCAACACATGCTAAAGTCCCACTTTCTTCACAGTACCTGCAACATTAAATTGCAGTGAAAATGTTAATGGTTTACCCCAGTTCACTGCTAAATCTTGAAGGTTTAGGAGGTTTTATTTGTTTGTTTTTGTTGTTTTTTTTTTTAATGTGCAGTATGAAATGGCACCAGAACATAAACATGGGCTTGCAGGAGAGGTTCAGATGTCTTCCCTTCATGACCTAGTGGTATTGACTGAACTTGGCAGGTTTTTTATGACCAAAGGAGCTATTACTTTTCTGGTGTATTTTTTATAGATTCAAACCAAATAGGTCTCTATAAAATAAAATTAATATTGGTCCAAGGCCTTCAATTTATGGGAGCTATGCAGTATTTATATAAGAAAACACTGGATTTATTAACTTTATTGTGACTGGAACAGTACTTTCAGCTGAGACTTCTAAACATTTTTTTTTTTAAATGTCTGTCTTTCTGTTGTGTACTTCTCTTCCTGAGTAATTTTTGTTTGTTTGTTTGATTTGATATGTCTTCAATTAGGATATATCCTTAAATAGTGATATATGAATAAATGTAAATAAAAACCATAGTGACTATAACATTGTAAGAGTTGTAGTTGCATGCATATCTTGACTTGATGCTTCTTTCTTTTCCAGTAAGTATTGTCCAGCTGGATGTGTGATTCCTTTTGCTGATATTTCAGGCACTATTCCCCATGGATACAGGGATGTAAGTAAAAATACTCTAAGCTTATGTGAATTTTGGTAAAACAAGTCAGTGACAAGAATTCACAGTAATTCTGTGGCCTGGGTTCTGGCATTTGTATCTTCTGAAGTGGACAGGATGGTGCTCAGCTTTCTGCACAGCTAATAAATATTTGGTGCTTCAGCTGCTGCCATCTCCAAGAAGTGGGGTAGTATCACAGAGACTCAAACATGATTGTAAGGCCTCCTGAGAAGGGCAAATCAATCAGAGTACTTTCTGCTTTGTTTTGGTTGGCTTTCTTAGGTTAGGAAATTTAAATTAATAAAGAGAGTAACAGTTCTTTTAATGGTGTCCTTTTCCTTTTGACACTGCAGTGCATCTCTAAACACAGGGGCTCAGTGGCCATCTTAATTTCTTATTAGAGCATGAGAGATGAAATTCTGTTTGTGCTCAGCAGCTATAAAACCATTTACAGTAGTTAATACTGTAACACACATAGTTCTATAAACTGGAAATGAAAATCTTTGATAAAGTACAGTTTACTTGGAACACCACAAAACCCTGTTAACTGTTTTCCCAATGTAAACTTTTGCAGCTGAATCAGCAAACCTGCCATAGGACTGGAGGGTGTTTGCTTTATTTATTTTGGTTATAATTTTTCTAGCAAGGTAGTAAAAAAAAAGCAGTAAATCTCTTTAGATTAAAATACTCTTTTAGTAAACTGTTAGATCTAGCACAGTGGAAGGACAGTTTTTCAGCACTAGTAAGAAAAGATTGTAATATTAAATATGAACCTAAAGTCTGCCTCTGTGCTTTTCTCAAATATCTGTAAATCCTAGACTACCTGCTGAAACAATTACTCATATGTGAGATGTCACCACAGTGTAACTGTGCTGTATGTAATTCTGTTCCACAGGAAGCCCTCACTAAATGTCTGCAAGGTTATTTTTGTAGCTAGTATCAAGATAAAGTTGATTCTTGTCAAACATGTTTACAGCACCTGTAGGAGTTCTATTTGTTGGGAGTTGGGTTATTTGTTTTGTTTTGTTTTGTTTTCCAAAATCTGGAAAAAATGTTTTCTGTAGAGGAAAGAGAAAACTTGGGGAAATAAATGCTGTGTGACTTTCTTTTGTATACTTATTGCTCTGAATAAAAAGACAAAGAATTTAGCAGAAGTCAAGCTGTGTGGAAAGAAGTCAAACTGTCTAGCACTTCAGATTAAGTTTCAGATATAGAATTCTCATGCATCTCTTTCAAATGATCGGCTGCTTGCTGTGTTAAAAATCCTAAATCTTGCTTCTTCTGTGTGACCTGAAAATCCACAGTCCTTGGGGACTTGGAGCTGAGCAGGGACAAGAGGGCTGCATCTACTGCAGAATCCCATGCTTTGACTGTCTGGGGAATAGAGGAAAGGGCAGGGGAGCTATGTGCATGAGTGAGACATAATTACATTCATTTAGCAAGTCTTGGGGATATTTGGGGTGTGGGGAATAGAGAGAGTGAGGAGAATGATGTTTGGAATACTCTTGGAGAGAAGTATTTTTGCCAATCAGCTTCATATTCTAGGGACATCCTGACTGGCTGCACCTTGCAGTTCTTTCTAAAGAAGCCACAAGGCAGAAATGTGTGATTTAAAAATAACGTGAGCAAGATAATAATCCACGAAGTCTTCCTTCTCTGGAAAGGACCTGCTGATTCCTTCTTCAAGGGCTGTGATGAGGCTCTGTAGCACCAGTGGAGTGCTTGACAGAGCAGTGCAGCAAAGGTGTTTAATAGCAACAGGTAGCACTTGACCACGATATGAGCACCTGTTAACAGTGAAGAAAAATCTGTCTGTTTGTGACCTGGTCTGCTCTGTGATGGGATAGCAGTAACAAGCATGGTTTCTGAACTGGGAGATACCCAGGGGGTCTCTTGTTTTTTATTATTTTTTTTTCTTTTTTTCTTTTTCTTTTTTAGAAGTTCCATAATATCCAAACTCGAATGGTTTCTAAATAGCACATAAACAAGAACAGTATCTTAATGTAGTAATAACCAAGACTAAACTGGACAATGCAGCATTTGCAATATATGGTGCAGTATGTAGTTTATTACAATGTCTTAATTTGTTTTGTTTTTTTTCACCCTTCTTCAAGTCATCATCACTTTGTATGGCTGGTGTTCATGCAGGTGTTGTTTCAAATACTCTGGGTGGCCAAATTAATGGTGTAATCAGCAAGGGCATTCCATACTATGAAGGTTCCCTGGCTAACAATGTCACCTCAAAAGTGTAAGTGTACTTCCTATGTTCTCCTTATTTTTAGCACCTTAGATCTTGGTAGAGTATCATTGTGGGATTTATTTCAGCTAGTGGAGCTACATGCTTTATGGACAGATTCTTTTCTGTCAAGTTCTTACAATGGTCTTTTGCTATAGTGTGGTTATTTTACTAGACATTTTAAACATGTGAGACCATAAAGATTGTCTAGGTGACCCTGCTCAGGCAAGGGGGTTGGACTAGATGATCTTCTAGGTCCCTTCCAACCCCAAACATTCTATGATTCTATGATTAGTTTTCCAAATTCTGCAAAGAGGTTTATGTCTTCTAAAATGTGTGACATGACCATAAATTCCTAATGGTCTGTGGAAAAATCACAATTTAAAGGCAACTTTATAATCACAGGGAAAAAGAGTCTAACCTGTGATTTTATTTCAGGGATCTCAAGAATTAAAGCAGTCAAGGGAGATTCTAGTGTTTGTCTCCATTTGTGTGATTATGATTAAGTTAATTTATGAAAGGGAAGCATGTTAATGAAGTTTTGCATTCTGCTGAGCAGAAGTTTCTTTGCAAGCCTTTAAGTCAGTGTGTGGGCCACATTCCATCTGGAAAGGTGTGTGAACTGGAAGTGCTGCCACTTGGTTGACAAGAAGCGCCCCTTTAATGGTGAGGCTCTTGCTCAGGGGCTGTGTAGATTTCAGAGGTTTCAGTGGCAAGATCAGGCAAGAAAATGAACTTGGAGATTCTTTTCCCCTTTCCTCACTGCCTGCAGCACAAACCAGCCTCTTTTGTTCTGTGCAGGGGACCGTTGTCTAGCAGCCTGTTCACGTTCAAGACGAGTGGTAAGCATTGTCCTGTGTTGATGCAAGTTGTAAGTCTGCCAATTTCTGATTTTTTTTCTGTGTGTAAATTTCTGATTTTTAATTCTAATGAGTGAGACATTTTTACTGCGTTTCCTCAGTAATGCATGTTTCTGAATTGTTCTACTGTCTCATGACATGGCTTAGTGTATTGTTCAGATTAACACTGTGATCACAGAATCATTCAGGTTGGAAAAGACCCTTGGGATCATCGTGTCCAACCACTAACCCTACTTGCAAGGTCACCCCTAGACCATATCTCCCAACACCACATCCAAGTGATGCTTAAACACATCCAGGGATGGTGACTCAACCACCTCCCTGGGCACCCTGTTCCAATATCCCACCACTCTTTTCGTGAAGAACTTCTTCCTAGTGTCTAGCATAACCTACCTTGTTCAAGCTTGAAGCCATTCCCTCTAGTTCTGTCACTAATTACCCAAGAAAACAGACCAGCAACAACCTCTCCACGATGTCCCTTCAGGTAGTTGTAGTGAGCGATGAGCTCTCCCCTCAGCCTCCTCTTCCTCAGACTAAACAGACCTAACTCCTTCATGATACTGAGGTGAATTTCAAAAAGCAAGATGTGACAGACACAAAAAAGGAACAAAGGGTAAATGAGTCCATTTCCTAGTCATGCATCACCCATGTATACTCTTAAACCATGACAGCTCCCCCATAGCTGCTCAGCTACTGCTCTGTGAGGGTGGTGGTTGAGAGAATATCCCTGTTACCTTTGAGCAGGCATAAATCATGGAAAGCAGAAGACTGTGGGTTTTTTGGTAGCATTACAGAATAAATTCAGATGGCATTTTATTATTTGCACGTAAAGTCTTAAATTCCAAGCAAGTAAAATCATTGTGTAACTTGAATTTTCATTTTGAATCTTCATCTTTTCTGTTGCTCAGGTTGCTATGGGACACTGGGGATGGAATCTGGGGTGATCCCAGATTCCCAGATTACAGCATCATCTATTCTTGAGTGGTCTGACCAAACAGGACAAGTGAACATATGGAAACCTGAAAATGCCAGACTGAAGAGGGTTGGTCCTCCTTGGGCCGCATTTATCAGTGATGAACATCAGTGGTTGCAGATTGACTTGACTAAAGAAAAGAGAATAACAGGTAAGTGAATCTGATGTGGCTTTTAAGCAGCATTCAAACAGTTTGGTTACTGACATCCTTTTTTCCAGTGCTTGGTCTTAGATAAAGGACAGGTGACATTTTAATAACCACTACAGGAGTTAGTTCCATGTCCTGGATTATAGCCTGAGGATCCTGAACAGGTGGAGTTTCATAGTAGAAATGCTTCCATGAGAATTTGTGAAGTGTTTCCTGTGGTGTTATTGGAGCCCTGATGCTTCCCTTTTCCTGCCGATTGTCTCCTTGGAGGTAGGTGCAAATCCATATCCAGTCAGCTTGCTCCACTGGTACCTCTGGTGCAGATGCACTGACTTTTTTCTGTGGGTTTTCCCTCCTGCCCATCATGGCCATAGTGGATCCAACAGTGGAGACAGGAGCAGTTGCAGTGCAATGTGAGATAAGCAACAGAGTAAACCAGCTGGAGCTTCCCTTTCACCTCCTTGCCTGAGCTTGGGATAGTGGGCCTCTCAGCAGTCTGTTGGGCTTTCTCTCCCCAAGCAGACCAAACAGTGCAGACTGCTGCAGGAGGATCTGTTAGGTTCTGCTCCTTCACAGAGACTGTGATGTGCCATCAGTTGTGATTTTAGTAGTTGTGTTTATCTGGAGAGAAAGCTGGAGGTGATGTTTTCCTATCTGCTCTGGATGGTTTGTTTCACATTTTGGGAGTTGAGCTCACTCAGTCATGGTTACCTGTTCCTGGTGGTCACCATGTGTCTCATGCTGAGTGAAGCACCAGGGCATTTGCATTTTGGGGTTTACCTTGGGGTAGCACTTAAGTAGTGGCAGTGCAGCTCTTGTATCTTCTGTGCTCATGTTAGTATTTTCTATTTTAATTACTAGGAGGTGATTCGCTGTAGTTTATGGTAATATTTGAAATCTGACATAAATAAAATTAAAGTGGCTTTAGGTAGAGTGTTTCATAGAGTCCTGAGCTTTAAAACTATCATGAAACATCTTTCCATCATGAACAGTTTCCATTAGGAAATGGGGGAGAAGTGATGAGCAATGTTACATCATGAGAAATGAAATATGAAAGTAAGTAAAACTATTAAGTTCCAGCCCCTGCACCTTGGAAAATCTTTTTGAGCTGTAACTGGACTAGGGGAGATTCCAACTACATCCCATAGATTCAAAACCCAATCTAGTCATTTTTACAAACTGGTACCAGTTTTTTGTCTAACTGGGCACATTCATTTTCACAGGTATTATAACTACTGGATCAACCTTAGCAGAGTACTACTATTATGTCTCAGCCTATAGGATTTTATACAGTGATGATGCACAGAAATGGACAGTATACAGAGAATCCAGCATGGATAAAGATAAGGTAAAAATACCAGCCAGTTTCTAAGCATGTTTTATGGAGATCACACAATGGTAAATAGGACTTTTGTAAATACTAAAAATCTTAAAATATTTATCAATTGTAAATATTTTTGTATGGTTTAATTACACATAACTCATTTTCAGTGTAATTTTGCATCATAAAAAGCATCTGTGAAGAATAAAACATATGCACACATGTGAGGATGTGAACAGCTCTGAAGTTCAGAGATTCTTTTTATTACTATTTGGCGGTGGGAATATTCTGTACAGGAAACCTCCAGTGCCAGTGGTAGGCTGGCTGGTACTGTTTCCCTTTAGTAAGTATAACCAGATTTCTAATCAAAATAGATAGCATGTTTCAAAATTAAGGTTTAATTTCTTATACACTTGTTGTTACAGAACAGATTTCCATCTTTTATAATGTTTTTGTCCATCTTTTTGGTGAAGAACTCGGAAGGTTCTTTGTTGTGGAATAGAACAGCCCTTGCAGAGAGGATTTTTCTTAAAAAAATGAAGTAGGTTCAGATCAAAAATATTTTGCCATACAGAAAAAGTTAGCAGCCAGAAAACCTTGTGTTTCATAGATTCATAGATATTAGGGGTTGGAAGGGACCTAGAAGATCATCTAGTCCAACCCCCCTGCCACAGCAGGATCACCTAGACCAAGTAACCCAGGAACAGATCCAGGCGGGTCTTAAGTGTCTCCAGAGCAGGAGACTCAACCCCTCTGGGCAGCCCCTGCCAGGCTCTGGCACCCTCACTGGGAAAAAGTTCTTCCTTGTTTCCCGTGTTTACAGTTCTGCAGTACTTAATAGTAAAAATGAGAGGATTCATGTCTAAATGGCCTTCCTAGTGATTCATTTCAGATTTTCTTAAACAACTGAGAGGAGTCTTGGAACCTAAACTGGAACTAGATTTTCCTTCCTTTTCTTGAAGTTCTTGGATACGCCACGTTACTTCCATAGCCCTTTTTATCATATATTTTTAAGAGTAACCCAGTAGCTTTTTAGAAGCAAGTCCTAAGAATGGGAACTTTCAGCTGGACTTGGTTTCCTTCTGTTTCCTGGGGTTTAAGCATTTTCAGTGCTTGTTGAAGTGAAAGGTTGAAGTATTTGTTTTGTTAAATTAAGAGGCTTTTGAACACTGAACATAATCACAGTAGAAAACTCCCTGAAAGGAAGAGACTTCACTGTCAGGGCTGGCTCATCTCCTTGAACCTACACAGGAGCTGCCAGAGTGTTTGTATGAAGTATTCAAGGAAAAAAACAATTAAGTCCATCATCTCTTACAGCCTTTGAGTGCCCTCTTGTGGCCATAAAATAAAATCTCAGCTAGTGAGCTGCCTCATGTTTAGTTGATTTGTGTAGAAAACCCTTGCAGTTGTTGCCTGCTTATTTTGAGCATATGTTTTTCTTGAGACATCATGAAAAGAAACATGTTGTGGAGCTTGAAATTACAGGCAACAGGTCTCTTTTTGCACTCTTCGTATCTTTAGGTACAATGCATGAGGAACGAGGCATACCCAGCTGTGGTTAAAACACAGGAGAAAGGATTCAGCTTGGCTGATCTCTGTCTCAGCCTTCAAAATAGCAGATTTGTTCTCTGACACCATTTCACTTGATGGAGCTTTGCTTTTAGATGCACACACATGCAGGCTCCTCTCTTTGAGCCTTTCCTAATCGCTCACCAGACCAACTTGCAGTTCTTGCTTCCCAGTTTTTTTAAAGATGTTTGAAATTCCTAATGTTTTTCAGGAGACTAGAAGCTTTTCCAAGACTTTTCTGCAGTCGTCTTTACAAATAGCTTCTAGAGATCTACCAGTACTCAAGAAAAGCTTTTTCTTCAATTTCTGATATGTGAAAATTAGAATAAAATGTTTTAACTGGGGAAGAATGACAGTCAGAGTTGCAGTGCTAGAAAAGTTTTGTTTGGCAGCACAGAGGCAAATGGATAGAGTATGATACTAAATAGAGTATGAAAAGTGATTTCTCATCAAAAACCTGTGTGAAAGTCAGAAGCAGCTTTTGGGGGGGGGAGGTAAGAAGAAAAAATACTGAGCTGTGGGTAAAGTTAAATTACTATCCTATCACTTGATTTGAGATGCTTGGTTTATAAAAGGCTGGGCTAAAGAACTACTTTACTGTTAATCTTTCTTGAAGCTAATAGTCAACATTAACTGTTTCTGTTGCTTTTGCTGCTACATGCTCAGCCTCAGAAACCTGACATGAAACCGAGTTTCAGTGCTGGAGATCTGTTTTCCTATTCTCTAACTTCTGCCTTTGTGGCTTGGGTAGCCAGGTGCAGTTTGCAGCTTCTTTTAATAGTGGACTCTGTTTTGGTTCTCATTTGCATCTTTACCATAACAAATAGTTGTCTGGTGAGATCTGTTGCTACAAGCCTGTCAGCTTAACAAATAAGAAATAAATTCATTAATCTTGCCCTAGTCTAGAGGAGAAGTGGCTGCAAAATAGAAACTGATCTGTGCTCTTGCCATGTCTCATTAGCTTGTGAATACTTGGCCACGCAAACTGCGACTGCTTTGTATTATTGATTTCTTTCTAAAAAAACACTGTAGAATGGAGCCTGCATTGATTCATTGCTAGTAAGTATATTTAAGAACAATAAGCTTCAATTCAGAGCCAGATTAATATCACCAAGAGCCATGTGCTTGTAACTCTGCACTTTGAAGGCAGTGGGTTAGCAGGTGCTTTTCTAGTGTTACTTGGATACCTAAACATGAAAATTATGGTTACTGATTTACAATGTAGAAAAAATGATAGGCTCCAACTTGAAGTAGTGTCTTTAAATTCCTAGCGATTTGGTTTTCCATGGCTAACAATATTGACTGATGTTTCTATTTGATCAGTCAGTGCTTTCAGACAGGAAGACAATGCCCATGGAAGGACAAACTAAAATTCTTATGAATAACCAATAGTAATGGGGCTTGTGTGTCTTTGGAAAGAGTGTCCAGGGAGTCCAGGTGGGAATCCCTTAAAGGTCCCTGGGGTGTTGTGGGAGTGGGGTTTCCTGGAGTAATTGTTTCCTCTTAGACCTTTATGGATGTTCTAGTTATTCTGGTAGAAAATCTTAACACAGGAGTGCAGTACAAGTACCTCTATGCTGTGTATCAAGGCTGAAACACCAGTGAGTGCCATTGATCAGAGGTGTGCCAGAACCTCTTGACTGCCCCATTTTATGCAGACACATCAGCTGTTAGACAATAAAATGGCAAGGTGCTTTATTGTTTCCCCAGCAGAGTGAGTGAGCAAAAAACTCACCATAGTTATTTTTCAGGCAGGTGCCGTAATTCTGTTCTGCATCACGTCCAACATGATTTGCAATGTATGTATCAGTGCTTTAAAAAATCATGTTACCCATCTACTGGCATCTCTGTGCTGACGTGTTGCAGTAGCACCCAAGAGCTGCAGTTGCAAAGCCAAACCCCAGTGGCCATGCACTAACTTGGAGAGATGGTTCACTTCCTACCCCAAGACATAATAGCAGCCCAGTGCTCCCAGAGAGGATGATGAGGTGTCTTGCTGGGTTGCAGTACTGGGCCTAGTTTTATATTGTTGTAAGCAGCTCAGTGCAAAAGCTGTAGCTGGCTGTCAGCATGCTGGCACTGCATCATAGTGACTAATCAGCTCAGGGGTTTTACATTTCAGCCAGACAAATCTGTTCTGTATTGTCACATTTTGATGAGGTTTTTTGTGTGCAAGAACCAGCAGTGAAGGCCCAACTTCATCAGTTCATCCTTGATGCAAAGTCTGGGCCCTTCTCTTCCAGAACTGCAGGGCTCTGTGAGAGTGAAGAGAGAGCCCTCAGGTTCTGAACCCCAATCCTTGTCCTTTGGCTTGTGCTTCAGCCCTTGTGAAGAGGAGCCACTAGAGGACAGTGTGATTCCATCCACACTGGCCATGTCTCCTACGGCAAGTGCCATGCCCAGACAGACTGCTTATGAAGCTTGTGAAGGCACCACTTCCTTCCTCATTTCATCGTCTCACAGCTGCTTGATATATCTATAGATACATGTATATATTTGAAGAGTAAGTGCAAAATTCCAAAAAGGACCAAACTATTCAGTGCAACAAACATGTCTTTACCCACAGGCACTGCCTGTAGGTTAGTACATTGTACCTGGCTGCTGAAGGAAGCAGTTTCCATACATGTTCACACTCTCTTAGTCACACACTCAGTAGTGCCCAGTGAGTGGAGCTGTGCAGGCAGCAGCACTGTTCTAGGATGAATTTTCAGGATTCTACACCATTTATTTTTCCTAAATAGAACATCAAAATCAGTTGTTACTTAGTGGCTGTTGCACTTGTGTAATGTAATATTTGTCTCTCTTCTTTTTTTCTTTTCTAGATATTCCAAGGGAACACTGAATTGTACCAGGAAGTCCGCAACAATTTCATCCCACCTATTATTGCACGTTTCTTTAGGATCAACCCCTTAAAATGGCACCAGAAAATTGCAATGAAAGTAGAATTGCTGGGGTGTCAGTTTAGTATAGGTAAGGCAACTGAAAACTTTTCAACTGTGCAAGACAAGCAGTGGAATCATGTGGTAAATATTATATTGTGGGTGAATTTTCAATGAGAAGAAAAATTACTTGATAGCTGGGTAATCCTTGCTACTTTGAATTTCTTCCTAAGTTATTACACTTAACCTGGAAAATACCTAGTTGAGGTGTAAACAAGGTAATTTAGAAAATGTTTTAAAAGACACCAGTCGGTTGCTTTCCATGTTATATTCATGTGATTTTTTTTTCCCCCCTCATTATGTAACATGAACAAAAGCATGAGAGAAAACTGTTTCAGCTGTCATATTCTGAAAAAGAAGGACTTAAAAAAACCCTTTTCTATAAATTGTTCCCTTCTACAGGCCGTGCTCCTAAAATCACCATGCCACCACCACCCCCTAGGAACAAGAATGATGACAAGAGTGGTGACTTCAGTGATGATTTCATTCACTCAGTGAAGACTCTGTTGCAGACAGATAAAACAACTTTCACACCTGAAATAAAAAACACCACCGTGACTCCCAGTGTAACCAAAGGTATCCAGTCTTAAGCAGAAGTGTTTAGGGACTCCTGACATTACTTGGGCATTTATTAAGGGTGCTTTCTAAATTTTCATTTTCTCAACACTTCATGTATTATAGCAAGTGATCAATCTTTTCTTCTTCTTGTTGACCAGTTATTAAATATGCATGATAAAAAATGCAGTCACATACTGCATGCAGAAACAGATAGAGATATATGTGTATATACATATATACATATATATTCCCCTATGAGGATAGACTGAGGGAGCTGGGATTGTTTAGTCTGGAGAAGAGGAGGCTCAGGGGGGACCTTATTGCTCTCTACAACTACCTGAAGGGAAGTTGTAGGGAGGTGGGGGTCAACCTTTTTGCCTTAGTTAAAGATGACAGGATGAGGGGCAGTGGCTCCAAGTTGCGCCAAGGGAAATTTAGGTTGGTTATCAGGAAGAATGTCTTTCCAGAGAGGGTGGTTAGGCATTGGAATGGGCTGCCCAGGGGTGTGGTGGAGTCCCCGTCCCTGGAGGTGTTTAAGAGTCGCGTAGATGTGGTGCTGGGGTACATGGTTTAGGGACACTGGCAGTGCAGGGTTAATGGCTGGACTCAATGATCTTGAAGGTCTCTTCCAGCCAAATCAATCTATGAATCTATATATGATATTCAGATATATATGGAGGTTTGGTTTTGTTTTAAAGTTCTGTCTTTCTAAACTTATTCAGACTGAGTTCAGCTTTTAAGGACTGAAAAATTTTGTCAGAAATTGCAACTTGGACTTCCCTTCAGAAGTAATTAGATTGTAACTGCTTTGTTACTTGGTTTGATAATTTCTCAGGAGAAACCACTTTAAAGTAGCTAATCTTTCATGGAGTAGTCAAGTTGGCCTCAAGTTGGAAACACATAATCTGGCATTTCATTTTGTTTAGGAAAGAAAATGGTCAGGAAGTGGAGGAAGATCATTGCAGATGTAGGCAGTGGTGACATGTCCAGAGGGGGTCAGGATGGTCTCGTGTCACAGGCAGACCCAGCACGGGCTGACTGTGCTTAACACTTGTTAGGGTCTGTGGCATTTACTGCTTGAGCCAATTCAGGCTGAAGTGGATGCATATTCCTGGGGTCTTCTGATTTTTCCTTGCTAGCAATAACATACATTGTTCAAACAGAAAAATCTTATTACATTAAAACAAATCTGTTGATTTTGATGACAGTGCTTGCAACAATGCCAGCTGTGCATTTGTAGAAGAGCTAGATGTGAACTGACATTTCCACTGTGAGTCACCCAGCCAGGGTAGCTTAGCTGGGGATAGAAGTTGTACCTGAAAACCGTGTGCTTTACACTAGTGATTTTCTGATTAAAAACCGATTTGTGAGAAGCATTTCTGTCTGACACCACGTCATTTAATGGCTTTCAGATGTGGAATTGGCAGCAGTTCTGGTTCCAGTGCTGGTGATGGTCTTCACGACTCTGATTCTGGTCTTGGTGTGCGCGTGGCACTGGAGAAAGCGGTAACTGGGCGGCTGAGTGCACTGTGGGGTGCAGTGCTGCGTGTGTCACTGGGGGACACAGGGCCACCTGGGCAAGGATTGGTTGCCTTTGGCTCACAGTTGTATTCTTTGAAGTGAGCAACTGCTCGCTCGAGGGCAGTGGGAGCAGCTTTTTGTCACTATTTGCACTAGAAGTGCTGTTACTGAAAACTGGTTTCTCCAGTAGCAGTAGGCTGGTTACTTGCTTATACTTTAAATCTGAGGACCAGTTACAGCCAAGGTACTAGTTACTGAGCATTAATTTATGCATCTTCTGGTAAGAAGATTAGCTAAAATTCCCATTTTCCTTTTTTTTTTTTTTCACAGTAAGAAAAAAACTGCGGGCACTTATGATCTACCTTACTGGGATCGTGCAGGTAAGAAAATGGATTAAATCTTTTATGGATGCACATTGCAATAACACAGTTTCCTCTAGCAGAAGCTTCTCTAATGGCAGCTGATGCAGGCAGAGTGAACACTAAACTTTTCTAAACTGCTTCATTCGCTGAATTGTTTTCAGGAATAGCAAATACCTTGTTTCCTGCTGAGCTTACAGCTT
>JANHGL010016944.1:0-15519 GCA_024611195.1 Ceyx melanurus
CTCCTCGCCCCGCGGCGCTGCGATGTGCTGTGCACAGTGTTCCTAACACGGCGGCACGTTAGCCATCTGCAAGATGAAGGCGGGCAGGGCTACGGCTGGCTGAAAGGATGCTAAGGAACGGGGAGGCGAGGGGAGGGAGGTCGGGGGAAATCAAACCTAAACAAACGGGGGGCTGGATAGGGGTGGGGGTGTGGAGAAAAAAAAAAAAAAAAAAAAGCTACACACCTTAGAGGGGGAGAGGAAAGCAGTCCCTAACTGTTGTCAACAGCTTTCGGTCTGCACCATTTCTCCGCCATATGGCCCGATCTCCACGTCGGAGCTGGGATTTTTAGCTCAGCAGCTTCATACAAATCGTATCCCCAGCATCAGCGGCTATATATTCAGACATTTTTTTTTCTCCTTAAATTTCCACTCCTTTTCTCTCTAATGGGAATAACTCACCCATCTTGTAGAGATCAAGTGCAACAGAAGGCGAGCTGGAGTCCCCAAGCTTTAGAAATCTCATTTCACCGTTTTTTAACCCAAATAAGAACGAATCCAATCTTCTGTACACCTGGGAATCTTTCCTTGTTCAAACACCGAGCCCTGCAGCCTTGGCTAAAGCCTACAGACGGAGAATACAGAGTGCTGAGCCAAAAGCCAGTGATGTCACCCATGCAACGTGAGACTCATTTCTTATTTCTCTAGCCTCCTTAAAGATAAACTGCACCACTTCCCAGGCAGGAAATGTCGAAGCGTTACTTTCTTCAGAGGGGAAAATGTAAAACCTGGATTTAACTGGATCCTGCTCATTCTTGGTCACAAGCCCCTTACAGTGTGTCAACCAAATCCAAGACAAGCAGAGGTGTTTCTTACTGCACCAAAAATCCCAACCTACTATATAGCACAGAGCATGGACTTGCAACACCCGGGATTCAAGACCTTCTGTGTGATCCAGAAAACTGAGGACTCCAGAACCTTCTGTATGATCCAGAAAACAGAGGACTCCAGACCCCGAGCTGCACTGTTTAAAAAGGAAATAAACATGGTCATTGCCCTTGTATCAACAAAACTCTGGATCCTGGCCCATCCTGGTCTGTGACTTCCTGGAGGGTACTCTGGAGCTGGCAAAAGGACCTAGTTTGTCCATCCAAGATTTGGTTCACACACACTGGTGACTCCACAGCATGAACACCAAACAACCCCATCACTCTTATTGCATCAAAAAGTCCACAGCCCGATGCCTCTCCACAGACAGCTGCCACAAAAATCTACATCCACGCTGGATCCTACCAGGGCTTGGCCCCCAAAGCCCCATCTGTGTCATCTGAGTAGAAAATAAGCACAACCTTTACTGGAACCCCTGTGTCTGTGGCCGGATAGCCCCTGGCCCCAAGGGGGGAGTGCTGGGATTTTGCTAGCCCGTAACTCTAGCCACTCAAATTGTACTTGCTCCAATGGGGGGAGCAGAGGGGGGACATTGAGATCTTCACTCATCAGCAACACACACCTGGACTTTCGTGCTAAACGCACCTGCAAGAGCAAAAACCACATGGCTGGATCCTGCTAGTTCTTGGCCCCAAACTAAACTATATCATCAAAAAAGCAAGGTATTTCCTTCCATTTTACATGGAAAAAATAGCAAGATGGGACTTTCAGCTAAGGGAGGACAATTCTCCCATTAAGCCATTTTTGATTGGAGATGTTTTGTATAGTCTAACCCCCTTTCATGGTGAAAAAACTCACAAAAGAAAGTTGATCATCCAAAACCATAGACACTCATCTTCCACACCCTCTGAAACAGCTCTATTGCAAGATTTTGCTGTTATGAATATTAAGTGTGCCTGGAAGGTTCTAGATAAAGTTATTTTTTATTATAACATAATAAATATTTTTTTTTAGAAGTAACTTTCCTTTGTTGTTCATAATAAAGGTGAATATTTAAGGATCTAAGGCTTTTTAGAAACAGTGAAGCACAGTTGGATCCAGTTCTATACCTGGATTTTTCAAGCAACTACATATCAGTACATAAAAAGAATTAAATTTTATAGTGGGCTTGGAGCAGCCGTATTTGTCATCTGTTTGGAGATAAAATGTAGAGGTTTGTGGTTACAAAGCTGCTAGCTCCTATAAGAAGATGGTGAACAGGTTTCTTGTATTGCACCCACACAGAGATGAGTGCACCTGGATTACTTTGTCAATTTTTAGCATCAAGTCCCGAGCTGAAAGATGAAAAGAGGGAACAAGCCTAATTTTACAAATATGGGTTTTGGCTGATAGGATTATTGGGGTTTCAGTTTAAGAACAGGAGCCTGATACATTTATTCCTTAATAAGAATCAACTGGAAGACAAAACTGGAAAATTGGGGGTAAGAGCAAAATGGAGGATCTTGCTATTAGAGTTGTTTTGGTTTTTTTTTCTCACTATATTGGCCAAAGATACATTAGGAGACATAAAAATCATATAATGTGATCATATCATTTATTTTCTAGTTAAACAGTAGAATTACAGTCAATAGAGCCAAGATTTGGATGGACCCAGGCAAGTCCAGGTGCTGATTTCTTCTGCCACACTCCAAGGCAGTAAGATTGTTTGGAGCAGGGGACTCTTGTACCTGGAGAAGCCAAACTTGTTCCCTCTTCACATTCATAAACATGGGTCTGAAAGCCAAAAATGATCATGTAGTTCCAGGTTTTCTCTTTTTCTCTGAAAAGGTATTTCTGTGGCAGTTTCTATGCATTTTTATTTTTTTGCTCGCATTTGTAGCCTTATCAGATGGCAATCTATATCCTCTTGCCAGTCACCTTAAATATATAAACGTAGGAGAAAGTGCTGGCTTTCAGATGAGCTCCACTTTAACTCTTAGTCTGAAACATTTTTCTCCCTCAGCATCATTATGCCCTTCTTTTCAGGAGGGGCAGATTACTGCTTGCTGCAGGCGTTAGGAACCTTTCCTCTGTCTCTTCCCAGGATTATTACAGACAGCCCCTTCTCGCCACAAACAGGTTATTATTAAATTCTTTTCCTGCCCTGCCCCCTACCTTGCCACAGTGGGGGGGGAACAATCCTTGTCGATCTTTAGATGAATGCGAGCTGGGAGAAAGGCATTTAAAAATACAAACTCCACACACACTTGGGCATGCTACATGGAAATCATTCCGTACAGTGAATTAAGAGCATCTTGGCAAGGGGAGGTAATTCATGGATCTTAAATGAACTGAGGAGTGAAAACGCCGTTTTAGTAAAGAATTGAAAGCTGAGGCTTTCCTTTCTGCAGTTTGTGATTTCAGTGATCCAGAGGGAAAGCTGAAGCACATGGGTGCACAGGAAAAATGTCTGAACGTATGGGACAGAGAAGCGGAGCCCGGTGAGTCTGTTCAGAGCAAATTCCTGTGACAAGCCCAGGGTGGTGTCTGCTGCACCTCCCCAGGGAGGAAATGTCACAGACACGGCCAGTGTCCTCTCCATTCCTCACAGGGTTGTTTCTGCCTTCCTTAGCATCCTCCAGCCACCATCGCCCACTGTCTTCCACGAAAGCTTCAGGCTCAGCAGCAGAGCGAGCCTGTCCCAAGGCACACACGGGAGGGCTGCTGGGTTAGAAGGGAGGAAGGGCAGACTTCATGGACAGCCAATTGCAATTTGCTTTTCTTCGTTTCTGTTTTGGGTGGGTTTTTTTACACCAAAATGACCTCCACCATATTTTTCTTCTTCCTCCTCGTTTTTTTTGATGGTGTTGTTTTTTTTTCTTTTAAAGAAAAAGAGTTCAGTGCCATCTAGTGGGGGAGGGGATGGAACAAGTCATAGTGCTTCCCATTTCTAGGGATCTGTAAAGCTCTCTCCGTTATTCAACAGGGAGATGTTCCTCAGTATTTCCCTTCTCCCTTTGTGATCTTCATTTCCCAAGAAGGCATGTGGAATTTACATGGGCTCCAGACTTCATTCTTTGTAATGAGCCACTGACTGAAGCCAAAGGAACTCGTACCAGTGTTGTATTATGTGGAGCAGCACTGGCTCTGGAGGCAGTTCTCTGCTCTAATTACAGAATTTCAAACACCAGAGAGTAATCAAACCAAACACAGATATAACAAATTATATCTACTAATATATTTTATCATTCCACAGCACCTTGGATACTGGTGGGGGTGAATCCCGAGCATGTCTTCTATTAACACAGACATAGACTTCGCTTCCTATCCCTTAGAAGCATCAAGCGGTAATTCCCACAAACACTTGACCCATCAATCAAGTAAATTTTGGGGTGTTCAGGTAACTCAGAACCAACGAGAGGCTCAATATAGGACAATATGGGCTACAAAACCCCACATTAAAGTTTGTAATCTAAAACCCTGCCATGTAAACCAGTTAATGATCCTTACATTTTATTTATGTTTTTTTAGAGAGAAAGACACACTCGGGGGAAACACCAGCCAGCTGCATAAACACAGGCTAACTGTACACACACACACAGACAGACACCCGGAGATTAGGCAGGCAGCTATGTACACACTGGTGTTTAGCTGTGCACACACCAGTATCTAGCTGCACACAATAGCACCCAGCCAGTCATCTTCTGCCCCCCCACCAACTCGCCAAAATGACTTTTCTGCTCTAAAAAAATACATTTGGATTGCTAAGTTAAGCAAGTTAGTGGATGCCAGATTTGAGATCACCCATGCAACATTAATTCACCAGTTATACAAACACATTATGATACAATCTTTAATTACATGATTTATGTTTCCACGGGTCTCTTGCTTTTTTGCAGTGCAAAGGATGGATGTTGCTCACTTAATGAACGCTATTCAAATTTTCTCCTATCCTTATCAGCCAATGTGTGGTGCATGTACTATTTACTGCAGAGCATCCAGATCTTGCACTGAATACAGAGTGATTAATTTCCTCATGGGCTTTTCTATACTGGTGTTCTCATTGTACCATTTGAGGGTTGGTTTTTTTATTTTTTTTAACAAACATCAATGAATTAATCTTCACAGCTCCCTGCTGAGGAACAGAGATAAAAGCCAATATTTTCAAACATGTCCCTGTATTTTGGGTGCTCAATTAAAGAAGCTTAGAACCAAAACTTTGTGCTTGGCACTTTCCTTCCTCAGAGAGCAGCTCTCAGTCACTGTTGCTCTAGACACAGTGGGCACTATTTCTACAATTTAGTGCATGGGTGACTGCAGCTGCATAACAAAGAAAATAGAGACAACATGAACAGTAATTAGGCAGACTGTAATTTCTTTGAGTCACCTAGATTCATCACAGCAGCTCTCACATAGGGCAAAATAAAATCTAAATTTCCATTTCAATTAAATCGCCTTAACCGTGTGACCATGTTTCTCCTATCTGTGTGTGCTTGTTAGGCTCAAAACACAGCCTCCAAACTCTTCACTAACCAGAAGCCCTCACAGGACTGCAGAGCCCTAGTTCATCTCTCATCTGCCATGAATGGAAACATGATCTGATCATGTATCTTACTTCATTAACACAAGACACAAGTAAATGGTAATTCATGGACATTTTCTATTCGGGTGTTTCTTAGAGTCTTGTTTTAGTGACCTGAAGTCGTGACCAAAAGGATTAATCAGGTGGTCAGGAACTGAATGGAGTGTGGCATCAGAAGAACAGATTTGTTTGGAGAGGAAGCAAAATGAATTGCTGTACAGAAAGCAGGAAAACATGTAGGTGAGCAATCCTTTATCATCTTTTTCAATAAAGCTGAGGGACTGGCCAACACTAAATCGCCTCACACAGAGACAGGTAAAAGACAGTACCCACCTAAAAAGAACCACAATATAATGTTGTTTTTCCAAAGACAAAACAAAAAATAAAAATCACCAGAGCCTTTCTGCAAAATTGCTTCCCGCTGTGAAAACTTACTCCATATTATTTAGCTGTCAACTGTCAAAACCACATCACTGCTAAAATCCTGCAGCTACACTGTGGGCACAGCTAACTATGTATGATAACAACTGCTTCCCATCAAACATCACTAAGAATATTCTTAAGCTTGAGCAAAACAAGGATGAACTATTTTAAAATAAATTATGATTAACCTTTCCCCCAGACTGCCCAACATGGACACCATGCTTGGGAAATGTCAGCCCAAACCTTTCAGCAAAGCTGTAAGCTACTGAACTTAAAGCCTGGTAGGCGAACTCAGTCAATGGAAGGTGTTATCCCTGCACCCTCCACGCCGAGTGCTCACGGGCACTGTGATAAACCACAGCACAACGCGGGACCTACCACTTCACCTTCAAAGGTGTTGCCATGACTTGCAGCTTTTTCAACCAAGTGGTAGGGTCTGAATGTGTATCATGCCCACAGGTGAGCAGTGAGTGGGCAAAGGCAGCCTGTCCCTGGCTCTGTTCAGTCCCAAGTATACACTCAAGGTCTTGCAGTGTCAGAGGAGCATCAAAAATTATTTAAGAAAAAGCAAAAGCCTGAATTCTACCTGTATATGCCTCTGTCGATAGAGGGAGTTCAGCTGAGACAACTCAACCAAAGTACACGGGAAAACTTTAGCCCCCAGGGTTATTTCAAATTCATCTGCCTACAACAGCAAACACATCTCAGACCTTGCTTTTCAAGCAGAGATTCAGCCTCACCTTGGTGCACTCTGATCACAGCAGCCACTCTGTTATGCCTCCTGTTTATTGTCTTGCCAACCCGGTAGGCAACATCTTCATATTCTACAGCTGCTTCTCCTCTGAGTTGTACCAGGTTTAACATGGACTTTGTCTGGCAGATCTGTTTTCCCAAATGCCTTGCTAAGAGGACTACAAGCTCCCCTGTGCTTCTCCCAGTTTACCTTATGGATGCATCAAACCCAGCCTCCTACCCTAAATCCTGCTGCAGGGAAAACCCATTGCCTGCTGCAGTGATGAAGGTGACATTGCTCTGAATGCAGGAGTTATACAGCAAGGTTACTTGCTGCCTAAAGCCAGATACAAAAGGAAGATGGCCCTTCGACATCACCATCATTGGACTCAGCTGAAAACAGGAGATATTACTGCTCATTAAAATTCATAGATCTTGTGACTTTTATAGAAATAGCAAAAAGAATCCAGGATGGCAGAGATGAGATATTAGGGCCAAAGAGTACTGCCTCGGAGCAAAACCCGACTTCTGGCTGCCAATAATAAGCATATTTTGTAAGAAAATACTTTTATTCTTAAAGCTACCTCTAGTACATTGATCTTCAATATATTAAAGCCTGAATAATTCTAATTTTGCTGTAATGTATCAATATTTAGTTCATCTAGGCAGTCTTACATGAAGGCACATCTGTAGTACTGTGTTAGCTTGATGTGACAAGCCATACTGCACAGGTTTCCCATAGCTTCTGACAGATTTCGGAGCCCATTGTTCATGTCCAGAAAGATTTCTGGATGTGGGTTCTACCAAAGAGCAGCAATTTGTGAACTAATCCACTTAAAGACAGAGACAGTCTTTGCAGACCAATAACATGGTCTTTGGTAATGAATGTATCACATCTGAGATTGGCTCCCAGCTGCCAATTCAATTTGTTGCTTCTTTTAGTCACAAAAAGAGAACAAGGATTAGTTAAAAATCAGAATTCATAGACCATAATAAATCATCACAGAGGGACTGGGAAGAAAACCAGTAAGCAAAACCAAAAATAGCACCTGCTCAGAAAAACTGTATTCTCTAAAAACACTCAATTTTGGAACATGACTCAGAAGTAAGATGTCAATTTTCATGTATTTCATTTCACTTTGAAGTCCTTGCAGAGTACATTAATTCAAAATCAAAAAAGAAAAAAGGTATATACCTATACATTATTTGTCTCTGTAAAGGCAGCTCACATTTAGGATCATAAACACTCTAGTTAGACATAAGTATGCTGCTATCTTTAACAGTTTTGCATTTACCTCTCATCATATACTATCACCAACAATATTTGCATGAAAATACAATATTTGAGTCTTCAGAGTTCATTCATTTGTCGTGTTCATTTCCTCACATGAAACTTCAGGACTGTGATACTGCAATTGGTTGTTGAGGAATTGATTAGATCACAAAGAGGGGATTAGAACTCCAGGTGGGAAACATGCAGCAGGGAGAGATGAATGTCTAAGCAAAAAGACATAATTTCCAAGCAATTGCCATTGGTTTGTTAGTCTCAACAAAGAATAAAGGAAAGAGGAGGAAAGAAAATCTATACTTTTTAGCAGAATTGCTACCAGTGCTCATTTTCTAAGGGATGGCAGCAGCTCCTTAAGGACTATTCTTCTGTCAACACTGAGTTGAAATCACAACAGCAGTCAGTTTCACATGCTATTGTTACTTTTCATTGGAAACTGCAATCCAATATATTATGCCACTAAATCTGACACACCAAATGAGGCATTTACAGGAACCTACAGCTTGATGCCTCTCTTCTGGAGCCCCTTGCAGAAGCTGGGCATCTCAAAGCGCTTTACAGCAACAATGTAGATGATTACAGCGCAGTGGATGTATGCGAAGGATATTCCTGTTTGGAGCAGCCAGTCAGGACAATGAGTCGCTTTACTCCCCACATATCTGACTCAGGGCCAGAGCAATCTCTGCAGTCCTCTGTTCAAGAGGATTTATGGTTAGAGATGCCAGCAGCTGACCGTTTGCCAGTGACTTGCATGCCAGCTGCAGCAACTCCAACTGCGAAGACCTCGTGGAAAGCTCAGCTCTGCAGGCACAGCCTTTGTTGCCATTTTCACAAATCCTGGTCAGAGCAGAACTGACCCATTAGTGGGGCAGAGTGGGGGCCACTGCAGCCAGGCTGGTCACTGTCGGGTTTGGAAGCTCTGTGGAAGCTGCTTGTCTGCTTAACTAACATTAAAAAAGAGCACTCCAAGGCATCTCCAGCACTTCTAGGAAGTTCAGTGCAGCAGTGGATCATAGGGAAGACATCTCTAAGGCAATGGCAACAAAATTAGCCCTACTTGGAATACTTTGTTAGCACTGAACGCTGCAGGCCATTCACAGAGCAGGACTGAGCCTCAGCCACTTAGGGCAGGCAACTGACAACAAAAGATCAACACCTCCAGAGTAGTTTGTGTAGACAAGCCACCACGGCAGGGCAAAATGAGATATTTGATATGATTTTGACAATTATTTGTGGTATTCAGTCATCTGCAACATAGTCATCATGGCTCACACTCTGAAATCGTTCATGAGAGCTCCTGTGTCATGAAAGACATGCATTTACTCACCTTTGTTGTAAAGGTCTCAACTAAGTGCCCAACAAACAAGAAACAATGGTGAGTGCTAAGCTTTAGCTCTGATTGCCCAACAGGTATGTTAAAGAGAACGACCTGCAAGAAGTTAATTATCCTGATTGTTTCCAGAGAAGGGGACTAAGGGACAAAATTTCTCAAGGACAAAACCTAGGGAAAAAAAAAATAAAAGGAAAAATGAGACTCTCAGCAGTCTTTTTTTTTTTTTTTTTTTTCTCAGGAAAAAGGGAACAGATGCCCAGAGAGCACACGTAGGAGCAGGGCTTGTTCAGCCTGTGTACTGGCAAGGTCAGAGAGAACGAGATGAACCAGAAAAACATTTGCAGCTAAAAAGACAAGCATAAGCTGCAAGAAGAAAGATCCTGAATACTCCTCAAAACCTGCCTGCCAGACAGAAAAATGGTCCCACAGGCTGACGAAACTGAAGCTAGGAAGTGCATGCAGGATTGTGTTTCTCTAGACAGGCAAATTCTGAAGCAAAGAGCAATGCTGGTTGCTAGTGCTGTGCAAGATCACTGTGAGTATCCTGGGGTTACCTTAACATAATAAACGGCAGCTTCATTTCACCCACCAGCCCTGAAGAATTCCAAACTAAATCCAAAAAATTATCAGTTTCCATGACTCTGTCTCCAAAAGAAGAGAAAAGACTGATCAATGCAGAGTGCTGCGAGATGATTGGGTACCCTGGACTCTGCTGACTTGCAAATAGAGGCAATCAGAGAGAGGGCGTCTAGAGTGCTCCAAAAGACCTAATGACCTTATTCTGTGGTCAGCATTGGTTGAGATACCTAAGACAAGGAGAGACCTGAATGAGGAAAACATGAAGAGAAATCTCCCTTGGAATGCCCCATAGAGGTCAACGGGGAAATAGAATACCAAAGTCTGGTGAAATTCAGGGGAGACAACAGCTCACAAACCCAAGAGCTCTAGATCTAAGGGGCATCTTGACAAGAGTTCAGCTTGCAGAAACAGAAATGTGAACTCAAACAGACCTGACCAATCTCCTTGTATTTTTTGTTTAGAGATGGATGTCTTCCTGAAAATTTTATTGCTGGAACATTCTTGTTCACTCATCATTTTTACACTTGGTCAAACAGAGTTAGGATGGACAGCTGCTTTGACCCCATTTGAAAACCTTGGTGGATGTCCTTTCAGATGAGTTTTGCAAGGAATGATGAGAAACTACAAGAGCTTTTATCAGCAGTGAGTCTCCAGTATTTCTTCCCTTTTCAGCTGATTCCATCATGTTAATTTTCTTTTTCATTTTTTCCTCCCCTCTGCAATACTTTGTTCCAGCCAAGAAAGATGCATCTTTGTCATTGTTGCCATTAAAAGTTTTATGTGTGTGTTGTTGGTAAAGAAACAATGATAATACTTCTGTAGTATGTTTTTCACTAGGGGAAGCTGAAGGATTTTCTAAGAATCAATTATTCTTCACAAGCCATTTCTGAAGCAGTCATTATTATCCCCAGTTTACAGAGGGATGAAATGGCAGATAGGTTAATTAACTTGCTTAAGGTCATCCAGTGAGTTAGTAATATAGCTATGAAAAAAACAAGATTCAACAATTCTTATTCCCCATCCCTTGATCTAACCATGAAGAAATATTCCTTCTCTTCAGTCTTAAGTACTTCATTTAAATCGCTGATTATTTGCTCTGACATATTGTTGAACTACAAATTAGTCAGCCTAAATGACAAGCATGTAGATGTGTGGAGATCTGCAGCATGCTCCCTGCATACGCCTGTTCAACTTCATGCACCCTCTGCTGTGCTGGACAGCTCATCTGCCATTAAAAACGGACAAGCTACAGTTCTGCAGAGCTGTCAATGCTGTTTCAGGCATTGCCAGAGAGAGGAAGGGTGCTTGCTCTCTTTCCCCAGGAGAAAGGCAAGAAGGCTGCTTCAACAGCCCAGCTCTCTGTGAAAGCAGTAAACTCAAGATGCCAATTGCCTTTGAAAAATATTTTCTATTTTTGTCTTATGCTGCTTCTCCCTCACGGTGTTCCCAGCGTTAGAGAAATTGAGAGGCAGTATTTAATAGGTGCATTTATGTAGATTTCATGTTGTGGCATTAGTTATTTCAAAGTCAGAATACCTTTGCAATTCCCACCCAAACAGTGTCATGTGAGTCTCTTAACCCAGTACACCCAGAGTGAGCTGCACTGCTAGAAGCCTCCATGGCTCAGTGTGAATCACTGAGCAACAAAATACAGCTGAAATTCACCAATTAATCACGATCACATAAAAAATAAGTAACAAATGAATTCTAAACACATATGCAGCCAATGCAGTTCTGATAAGTGCTCCGAGAATCCTTCTACTTGACTCAGATTTTGTTCCCTCTGCCAATATTTCTAAAAAGAAAATGTTAGAACTCATCTTACAGCATGAGATGATGGTTCTGAGCGAAAGACAAGTGACGTTGATCACTGTGTCACAGGAACTACTCAAACACTTCACTGTCAACAGCAAATGAAATGAGTTCTTTCCTCATTGTCAATGAACAACTACCAATGAGCAGTCATCCTGATCTTTTTTTATTTCCTTTCTGGGCACACCTTTGCCTTCTCAGGACAAACTTACAGTGGTTCAAGCATTGCTTCTTGTCAAAAGCCTACCTTAAGGCTAGTGGACAATCACTTGCAAATAAAATACATACACAAGAGTAGTTAACCAGGTAAGTAATTCCAGATCCCTGTTGATCAAATAAAATAATTCCAGATCAAATTACTGCCTATTCTTCGTAAAGAGTACTCCCTGTACTTTATTAAGAGGTCTCTTCCTTTTTTTTTTTTTTCCTCAAATGTACTCCATGCACATTTATTCTTTCCTTTGATTTCTTTCCTTCATAACACTCCCTATACACAGAATGCCCATGTTCACTCTCCTTTAACTCCTTTCTAGGGTGTTACCTTTTTCACTCACTGATCCGCCACTGAGTTTCTTTTAAATTATTGCTGACAAGTCCGAACACTTTGCTCTGTTTACAACAAAAAGCTCAGGAGGACCTAACAACATGTCCATAGAGTTCACCTCATCAAAAGTGCCTTCCTGCTGTCAGCCTCTGCTGATTCTTTCCCTTCCCTTCCTTCTCATACCTTGGAATGTCAAGTCTAATTCGGACTGTGAAAACCTTGGAGTGGGGATGTTCACTTTAGGTGTCCAAAAGACTCCAGACATGTTTACAGCATTATTTAAATAGCATTACATTGTTCTGATTAGACAGGCAACTCTGTGTAGCAGTCTAGATACCACCAGCTCCAGGAACTGAAGGTCTAGCTCTTGTGCACCCCCATCTCCATAACTACCCCATCACTCTGCACTAGCATGAAGGTGGATGAGATTCACAGGGACACTCCTGTTGCCTCCTCATGGTGATAATTAAAAAAAAAAAAAAAAGAAAAAATAAAAGAAATACCTCCTTAAACAAATGGAAGAATAATAAAGAACTTGGACAGCAGTTCAGACAACATTCTAAATGTAAAGCACTAGCAACTAACCCAGGAGTACAGCCACAAGAATACCACTGATGGTAATTATTCCCAGGGGTGGATGTTACAGCACTGCTAGGCAGCCAGAGTGGCCTGTCCGAAGTTCTCATCTCAGAGAGAGTGACCTGGCCAATGTCCTCCACGTGGCCATGCACATCACACAGTGAGCTTAAACTCCCCAGCAGAATCTAGGGACACACAGTCCCTCAGATGAGGTGCACAAGACCATTTATGGCTACGTGGGTTGTAAAACAGACCATGCTCTGTCTCTGCGAATTTGCAGATGTGTTGTCACTGTTGATTGTGGTGACTTGGGTATTCCTTCCCCCGTGCCTCTGCACTGCCTTACTGGCTAACACACCAACCCTGGCTGGGTGCTTTGCAAGCAATTATTCTCCTAACCAAAGTAGCAACAGTGATATAACAGCAAAAACATGCTCTTGTGAGTGTCCATTTCTACTTCATCTCTGGCCTCAGATTTAATATTTCCATGGCCAACAGGAAAAACAACTGATTTTAAAGGAAAAACTGCAGAAGAAATGATCTAATACAGACCTTTGCCTACATGTGCTTCCATCACACCAAAAAAACAAGCTGCACTGGAGCTCCTTGCTTCAGAGTAACCCATCAGTACACCTGCAAGGTCTTGGCAACAGCGCTGGGTCTCTGATGGTAACATCTCTGTATCATGACTCCTTCCTGGTGATCCAGACCTGCGATGTGTAGCTACAGATGAGAAAGTTGTGGGTGTGTCTACTGTCCTGAGCAGGAACAGCCATCATTCTCACATCAACCTAATCCACTAAATGTTCTGGCCTGAAAGTCAGCAGAGTAAGTCTGGACACTCAGACCCCAAGACGGTAATGTGTGGAAAACCTGGAAATGGAGCCAGATCTGAGCTACTGGGCCCATTTTTAGGTAAATCAAAACTTTGAGGGAAGGAGGAAGATTTTTTCAGTGGTCTATATGCCAGTTGCCTGAGTGTAGGTAACAAGAAGAATTGGATATTCTCATAGATGAGGACAAATGAGATCCAACTGACAAGATGAGTGAAACAGGCAGGATGATTTACCAAACTGGAATATTAAAATATTTTGCCACAATCCTTTAAAACAGAAGTCTGAAGATGTGAGAAGATAACACTGCACACTGAACCACCATCACTATTTTAGATGTGCAGAGACAGTAACTTGTCCCAGTTAACTCCACTGAGGACAGGTAGAATCGTGTGGAGATTGCTGCAGAGAATTGGGCTGCTCGTTCCTCCAGCGTACAAAAAGTGTGCTCAGTTTGGAGCAGTGTGAGGAATAAAACCCAAACAGACAGCAGCCATGTCTCATTAGATTTTCTAAAACTTCTTTTATATGACAGAGGTTATTCCAGTCTATATGGAGTGTTTTGGAACTCCTAATGTTTAAACAATTTAGTCTTGTGACAAAAAACTGGTGGTTGTTTCAGAGCCAGCAATTGCAGTTCGACTATAATGAGCAAAAAAAGACAGTCCCAAATGGGGAAATACTCTCCTACACACACAGAGATGCTTCAGAAAGACTATCTCCATCAAAATGAGAGAAATTATGAGAAAAATACGATTCCAGAACATAGAAATAGAAATGTAAATGAGAGTTCTTACGATTCTACTACACAGTCTGGAAGTCATGATTGCATAATTAGCAAAACAGTTTCTTTTGGCCAAAGGACGACTTCAGCTCAGCAGGGTGATGGGAGCACTCAGAAGTTAAAAGCACAGTATAGAACAATGTGGAAAGGAAAAAAGAAAAAAAAAAAAAAAGAAAAAGAATTCTGGAATATAAAACAAATGAAGACTACAGAAGATGCATGAGTGATGCAACTGCAGGTAGCAAAACAGGGAATACAGTAATGCCATGGTGTAGGACTAGATAAAGATGGTAAAATGCCACAAAGTGGCAGAACTTCTAATCCCTCCTTAGAAAGGTAAAGGTAATTTAGTATCTAGTTAAAAGAAAAATAAAAGCAGCACTTGTCAGTCCCTCAGTGAGTAATGAAGATGGCAAACAACATTACCAGAACATTTTAAAATTAAGATATCTAGAGAACTTTTGTAGAGCAATCTTTGAAGAACTGGCTAAAGAAACACCAAGAATATGTATTTTTTTTTAAATAAAATTTGGAATATTAAGGAAATTACAGCTCATTCCATGTTCAACAAGGGCAAATGAGGTGACTGAGGTGCCGAGGCCAGGCAGCTGATCTGCTCCAGGCAAGCACGGAGAAGGTGACAGCAAATCAACCAAGGAAGGACTAACAACGTTATTTAATGGCCGCCATTAAATGCTCTTCCATAGAACATCCAGACAGCCAAACGCCGTTTCATTTTTCGATGCCATTACGCATTTAGCTTATAAATGTAATCACATAATTGTCGTGTACTTAGATGTTTGCACAGAGACTGATTTAGCACGTCCTGGCACTGATTAAAGATTAGCATCAGAGGAGCACCGGGAAGGCTGCCGGGGCCTGACTGTGTGGGGTAGGCCCCGCCAAAAACAGCGGCGGGGAAGCGCTGGAGACCCACGGCCCGGCCTCACGGATCTCCCGCCGCTCCCCCGAGTCCCCACCGCCGTCCAGGTGTGGGACAATGAGGGAGAGTGACCAGGAGGCGCGGGCTGGGGAGCTGCACCGCCTCCGAACGCCCCGGCAAAACGTTCCCGGCTTCGGGGAACGCGACGACGGCTCCTCAGCGCCACCGGAGAGTCAGCCGAGGGGGCAGCGGTGACCGCCCCGTCCCACAGCGGCCGCCCCGCGCCTCACAGAGCCTGGCC